>VDFB02255242.1:185274-304670 GCA_007258455.2 Sequoia sempervirens
TTGGGAGAACAGGGAGATAGAGAGCAACAAGGAGAGATATATCAATCACACTCCCTATATCTCTATCTATTCATCCTTATCTCTTTATCTCTCTACCTTTCTCTATTTCTTTGTATCCCTTTCTGTTTGTATGTTTCTCATTATCTCCCTCTCTCTATATTTTCTTCCCTATATTTATCTTTGTCCCCTTAAGTGTGCAATGGGTACATTGAAGAGGTCTTAAAGAAGAATTATCATATCTTTAATCAAATGGCATGCGACCTTCAACATAACTCCCTAAGGACACATTTCGTCCTTGGATTGTTGACATGAAACAACCAATCAAAATTTAGTTTCTCTTTTCCTCTCTTTTCCTTTGTATCTCTTATGTTTCTCTCTCATGCTCTCTCTCTCTCCCCTATCTATCTAAGTTCATCTCTTTTCTCGTGTCTATCTTTTTTAGTTTCTATATATCTTTCTATTGGCTAATAGGCTACATATATTGTGAATTTGAGCTTGAAACAAATCTCGTAATGCAGAGAAACACTATGTTGTCATTGGAAAACAAGTTTCAATTGCCATTTAATGGTAAAATGACTATAGTTTAATGGTAAAATCCTCTAAAATATTAGGTAAAAGCCTATATTTACTATTATATAATAATAAATATAATTATATTATATATAATTTAATCTAATATTACTATTATATTAAATATATATTATATTAATTATATTTTGCATTACGATAACACCAAGGAAAATATAGAATATATACTTTCATGAAGAAAGAACATGAATGTCTATTATTAATCTACAAGAATGAGCTACAAAATATAAATCTAATATAGATAATATATATTTAACTAATATATACTTAACTATATTGTGGAATATTAAAACCTAGCTAAATGGCACCATAATTTTCAATTTAATTAACATACTCTAAAAACTAACAAAACCAGGTTGTGGCTCATCAAATTGGAGAAGTGAAAGGTCAATACCAGTACCGAGGAAGAGTTTGGAGGAGTGAAAACAAGGTCAATACCAGCGCCAAGGAAGAGTTTGGAGTTAAAACAAGGTCAATACCAATGTCAACGAAGAGCAGAGGAGTGAAAACAAGGTCAATACCAGCGTTGAGGAAGAGTTTGGAGGAGTGAAAACAAGGTCAATACCAATGTCGAGGATGAGGTTGAGGGCACTCAGGGAAAATTGACGACCAAGGGACAATGAGTACTATAAGTTTGGCACCCCCATTCTCTTTAACCTGCAATTTTCATGCATAGTTTCCAAAGATCTTCTCATACATTGGTACCCCCAAAGGTCTAGGATTTCATCACACATAGCCTTCATCGCATGATTTTGAAGCAATTGTAGACTTAGTCCAAGTATATGCTAGGCTAAGCTAGATCTAATGAATGGAAATAGAGGCATACAATTCTTCTTTAATACCTCCACCACATACATATGCAGGGAAAGGTCTCCTTCCTTCTTGGTAGTGATAACCTCCTCCACACACAACCCTTAAAAATTATGAATAGAGGAATATAATCTATGAAGAAATCAAAGTTGATTCTCTCCTACCTGATGCAATTAGTCATTTTATCATACAAACATTTATAGTGATTACTGGGCGCATGGACAAATTCTTCGCAATAGAAGATTTGGTCATGCTTTTCAATGATGGCATTATGAAACCTTAGGTTAAATGAATAATTCCTAGATAAGTTCTTTAAATAATGTCCAACCGTATAAGAGAATACCACTGCTATGTGTACTTGGATACCATGGAGAAAGGGTCTTTGGGCTCTTTCATCAATCAAGGTATTGTTAAATTTTAACACCTAAAAGTGAGAATGAAGAATCTTTCCTAGGATGGTGGCCATCCCATTATAGCTCTTAGATTTGTTAGAGATATTTTTGTTTCAAAGTAGAGATTGGACCATCAAATAGTGTCACCATGACTCTACCAATATATCCATCAAATTGACAAACCTTGACTTAACAATCACAAATTCACAAGAAAATTGCCCCTGTCAACCCTAGGGCATCAATTCAATGCCAAGTTTCTTCTTGCTTTAACAGACCCCTAAATGAAATGAACCTCTATCATACCATGTTGCACACCAATCCACCAAGTTACAGTTCCAAGATAGTGGGTGGATTGGTAGATGCCATTTCTATTTAGCCCTCAAACCCTTACACAGGCAAAATAGGGCAGTCCCTGCATTTGATTGTTTTCTCCCACAAGACAATGATCTCAGAGCATATCAAGCTTGTACAAACACATATATTTATCTACGCCAATGATCTTAGAGCATTTCAAGCTTTTACGGATCCATACAACACAAAAGAACTTCAAAAAATAGTAAAAACACAAAAAATTGCTTCAAGAATGTGGTATTTGATATGAAATTTTGGTATCAACAATTGCAATGGGATGGGAATACAATATGATAGAAGTGGAATAAGAAATGCATCGTTTGAAGCGTCAAACCAATATGCAAAGATGAAAGAAAGTGCTAACCCCTTAAACTGAAAAAGTTTCTTTTAACTTTAAGTTTGTTGGGTAGCCAATTCTTTTAAGTTATCAAATCCTACCATCATACATAATGAAAATTTTGTTGTTTCAAATGATTGTGAGCACTAACCTTCACTATTTGAAGATGTTGAAACTTTTTCATAAAGAACTAGAACATTGATGCAACCACTCATCCTACCTTAAAATGTACCAAAAGTCTCCTAGCAATTAGACATGGGAGATTTAAGATGACAAGCAATTTTATTGCAGCATAAACTTATGATACTTGACCAAGCCTAGTACACACTCCTCCTGTTAACCACTTAGACATATGGAAATTAAATGTAAAATTTTCTACTATTTTTTTAGTCATGTAGGTGTCAATAAACCACTTGGTGGTGTTTCCCTTCAAGTTTATTTAATTGAATGAGAGAAAGGGAATCCTTTGATTACAATTAGAGAATACATTTGAGGCCTTTGTTGTGTAACTAGTGGACCATAGTCACATTTAACACTTGTTACAAAGTTTGGGAGTTAAAGCGTTAAGTAGATTTGATTTGTGATGGACACATTTGGACGGTAGTAACAATAACTTGCAATCTATCAAGACTTGATTACCTTATATCCAGTCAAATTCTAGTGATGATATGATAGATTAATCATAATGTCACCTTGGAATCACATCACCATGAAAGAACTTCATGCAACATCCTTATGAGTGTAGGTACCACCAAATAGGTATTTTTCAGATCTATCTTCCTTGACTGAGGTAAATTCAAGAAGAGAAGAGGAAAGCGAGACATGTAGTAGGTCTAAAAGAGGGAGATCAACTAGAGGTCAAAAGATTAGAAGAAAATTCAGTAAATGCATGGAATTTTTTCTTACTGAAGGGGGGTCATGTTCTTATGATGATGAGAGCATAGGCAACATCGAGGTGCCCTTGAGGTACAAGCATCTACAGAAACAATGGGTACCCAAGGAACTTCCTCCAATAAACACCGATTTTTGTGTCAACGAGAGGATATATCGCATAGCACCATCACCATTACATGGTTTGATTATTTTGCATGGATGGCATAAAGGAACATTTATGACAAAGTTCGCGAATTGATGGAGTATGTTGGACCTTGTTACAGTTACAAAGATTGGATGCAACTCGTTCGATATACACAAAGTATGCGAAGGTATGCACTGTTAGCAAATTATATACAACTAAAAGATAAGGATCAAAGTAAAGGAGTGGCTATGTACATTAACGGAAGGCCAAAAGCATCAGGGAATATTACAGGGTTTATAAACAGTACACGACCTGGGTCAACAAATAAGCAACCCAATGGCATATTCGAGGCGGGGCCGAAACCGTGAATTTGTATGTGTGATAAAATCAATAAGTGTAGGGGAAGAGTTGCTAATCGATTACAATTTGAATCACTTAGTTACAAACACACTTACTATGGGGGTGGTACGTACTATGTACCATTTTACCCAACCTCCAATTAATGACTCCAATATACCATTTTTAATTTTTTTCATAAGTCTAATGGTTTCATTTTGGTATTAACATATTTAATTTTTCTTCTGATGGAACATTGATCATCTGAGGAAGGATCTTCCCAAAACACAGTTATGCTTGCATCTTCAACCACTTCTACCTGAAAGGTTTACCTCATTGTAATTGTACAAATTAGATACGAGCAAAATGTTTTATTTTTATGTTTTTTTCATAAGTTCCTTGGGTTAATTTCGATAATGTTTTTAATATTCTTGATGTAGTTAGCTGATTGGGGAAAGGAACCAACAGTAGAGGAGAACATCCATAGGGAGGTGTAGTCAATATTATGTGATGATGACATCACATATTCAACAAACCCTCTCGATATGTTAAGGAAGACCCAAAAAAAATGCAATGAAGAAATCCTTAAGTTAATATTCATAGTGCTTCAAACAGATGAGATAAGAGAGAGGGTTAAAATATTGACTGAGAGAGCACAAAACTTGCAAGTAAGTTGTCATGAGGTCTTCAATTATAACATAAGTTCATTCATGGTTTTATATTTTGTACTCTTTTATGTCATGAACTAAAATATGTGTTGTTTTTATAGGATTATTTGCATCCTCATGATGCTGCTGGCCATGATCAGGGTACTGCAAGTGCTACCTGAGGAGTAGGGGTTGGTACAAGTGTCGATCCTGATCTTCCATAGCATACATCACATCATCAGCCCATCATCTATGCCTATATTGTCATCTCAAATGTCAACACATAGCATCACGAGACATCGGGTAGTGCACCCTCTTGCGTGAACACATGCGAGAAAATGCATTCGAGGGACATGTACCTAGGGATGTAGAGGCCACAACTAGTACTAGTGATGTTTAACAACATTTCATGGATCTTCATTATTACTAGTACGTGAACATTTCCAGTCACATTTTTGGTGACCGAGAATTTAATTCCCATAAAGATAGAGAAGGCCCCAAGTAGTTTAAAATGTTTTAATTATTATTATATATAATCTAATTGAAATTTACTTATTGATCACTCTTTTTAGACTAATGATTTCGTGATCATTTTGTCCTAGGAAATGATATTTTTATAAACATCTAAGTGATATTACATTGGAGCTCTTCGGGCCCACCATACGTACACAGTGGAATGCCCAAAATGAATATTTAAAAGGTGAGCTCATTAACCGTTTAGTTGTGTTGTTAGGTGATAAAACATTCAATTGAGCGAAGGTCCTTAAGAAAGATGGAGTACCTATCTAAAGTATGTGAGGGACCAATATAGGTCACATTTAGAGAAGAACAAAAAGTATGAGCAACCCCCTGTGATTCTGGAGAGGAAGTGGAAGGACTTGGTGTCAGATGGAAATGAGAAGGCTGAAAAGAAAAAAGGAAAGACACCACTGGGCCAAGGAAGGTATGTGATACTATCAATAATGTAATTATATAATGATTACTCTTTCTTTTTAAATAAATGCAACATATTTCAAACTTTTCATAGAGCTGCTGACACATCAAAGGAAATAAAGGCAAAGTAGAAAAACAGGGAGGGACAAACTTGACTGCGAGGTGGTTATATGAAATTAGCACATGCAATTGTAGTATTAATAAATGAAATATTGCATCTAAATAATAAATTGCAAACAATTTTGGTTTTATCACACCATAGAAGCAAAATTAATGATCTTATGCAAAAATGTAGGGCTCTGAATTCAATAGAGTTCCCACAGAAGAGGACCTGAAGATTGCCTTCCAGCAAGGCTATAGAGTCGTGGCTGAACGCCTAAGAGTCTTGATTGGGCAAACACAATATTCCACTGCATCTGACATGCAGGTAAATAAACTCAATAAAGTTTATTTAAAATTGAATACTTGTCCAATCTATTCAATATTAATTTCCACCATAAAGTAATTGCATGCCTATTTGTTTTAAACATACAAGCAATGATAATACTACACATGACATTGGAATGCAACCTAGTGAGGGTGGAGCACAACCTATAGATGAAGGTCATGGTGTGCATCCCGATATTGGATGTATTCATGTGCTATACAAAATGTAGTATGGATTAATACAATTAAACATCTTTAATTTCAATTGGTGTATTAATTAAAGTAACCTTTCGTGTTTCAACTTTAGAGCATGTAGAGTGTGATCAACATGTTGAGCATGATCAGGCTAGAAGATCAAAAGAACATGATGTGGCCCCATCAAGTAAAGATGACCACTCTAATGTTCTTTTAAACATATTTAGTACAATTGGTGTATTAATTAATGTAACCTTTGTGTTTTCAACTCCATATCACAATTTAGGGTGTTCAACATGTTATACATGAAATAAGAAGATCGAGGAGACTATGTGTGGCTATCGGGTAAAAGAACCACTCTAATGTTCTTTTTTAATTAATGAAATACTTGTAATAATAATAAAACATATCAATTTAACATTTCTTTATTATTAGATAGACCCCCTCTTGCGTAGTCATTAAATTGAGTACATGACTAGGCATACATTAAGATCACAAGCAAAGGGCAAAAAAATTGAAGAGGGAACAAATGCTTTAGAAAACGATACTCCACTTAAGCTTTTTTTAGCTTCAAAAAAGAAACAAAAAAAAAGTGATTGTAATCATATTATGAATGAATGTGAATACGTTAATGAATGAATGCTATATGTTAATGAATGAATGTTATATGTTATTAATGGATGAATGAATGATTAATGTTATATGATCGGGTATGAGGAATTGAGAGTGATGTGAGTGGGGGGGAAAAGAGGCCAAATGAGCTTCCATATGCGTGGATTGGCCTTGTTAAGTAGAATGATAAACTATTCTCAAAGGCAAAGAAGCTCAATAGGTAATGGGGGAATTTTGAATATAAGAATGCATCATTTTGGAAGCATCAAACCAATAAAGATGAAAAAAGTGCTAAATTTTTTCACTATGGTGGCGAAAAATGATTCTTTATACCCTACTGCCTTCATTCACCAAGACAATTTCTCCTACTTTCCATAGCTCTGCCATGTTTTTGGATGTGATTTGTCTCCTACACAAAAACATGTACTAGTTTATGACCTTCAATCCAACTATATCCAAGTATCTTTTTAATTCCTCTATCTTTCATCAATATCTTTACTCTTTGAACCTCATACAAATGTTTTAGATGAAGAACCCATTATTGTGAAATTTTCCTCTAGTTGAGTAAAGTGAATCCATGCTCTGCATCATAATTTGAAGTTGTTTCCATTCCAATTTTCTAAGTTTAGTTTGTTTGTATGGATTTCTATAGATACCATTATTGTTGTGTGTGGATTTGGTTCAAAGCTCTGTTTCTTTTCATTTTTTGGTGGTAGCATAACTCTAAAATTTGACTTTTATGCATAACAGGTTGGTGGAAAAATTGATAGCTTTGAAGGGTTTAGAGACTCTATTGAGATAGATACACAAATATTTGGATCTTGTTGTTGATGGGAGGCTTCCACTTAAACATGAAATTTTGTACCATTTGCAGGTATGCAAAAATTTCTCTACTTACATTCATTCAAGAGGCTAGATCACTTATCTTTTGTCATATGGTTGGATTAATGTGGCATACAATGTCAATGTGGGCTATATTTTTTTTAATATGTTCAAGTTATGCATAGTTTACAATGAATAGGGGGTGAAAATGGGCGTGTAAGTTAAAACAACCATCATTAACAATCATTCTTTATACTATGTTATATTTATTCATTATTCCTAAAATTCTTAAACATATAGACTAGGAAGAGAACTCTATTCAATACATGAGTATGTACTACATATATTGTTGTATCCAAGCCCTATGATCTTGGATATATCTAGGAAGGCCCAAGAAAGGAGTTGCATGTATATAAGTAGTTGATTGGATGTCTGAGAAGTTTTGGAAGAATAACAATACAAGACTTGTACGTGTAACAATAAATAATAGTGCACTAGTTTCAATAAGAGTTGCATGGACATGGATATAGACATAGATGTGATTTTTTTTCAATGCCTCCCCTTCTGTTCTTATGGTATTGATCTTATTACAGGTCCTCTCTATATTGCTAGCATTTTATTGAACACTACCTCTGAAACAAAAGCAACATTTTTTCTACTCTTGTACAATTGTTCTTTTTGTAATTCCAATTATTTTCCTATACTACAACTTTTGGAATATTTTGTAAAAGTGAATTTACAATTCAGTATGCAAATTCATCCATGTTTTAGAACTTGCAACCTCAAGATGGATAAATACTATCTCACAAACCTGCACCAGCATTCCTCTTCATTCTTTCAAGGTACTTTGCTATCCTTTAATACTTTGATAGTTATTTTATGACATTTAGCTCAATTTCGGAGTGCTATAGCAATCTATTCTATGATCAACACTTAATATAAGTTTATATCAGAAAATACATGTCATGTATGGTGTTTTGTAATGCATGTGAAGCTAACTTGTAATCCTTCGAATGGTCATACCACCAAATAGTTATCATTTTTGTGTTTTCTTCGTATAATATAAGTTTATATCAGCAAATAGAAAGAGATAGAGAGAGGACTGAGAGGGATTGAAAGATGTCTTTGTATTGCTGCAATATCTTTTTGAACCTTTCTTGCTGCAATGGGGTTGGCATATTTGTGAGCACTATTATTGTGTGTACTTGCTTGTGTAGGTGGATTTGTGGACTGTCAGAAGCACAAATTTCTGTGTGTGGGAAATGATCTTGCAGCATTGTTTAGTAGAGACCAAAGCTAGTTTGGCTTGTGTTGTTAACTCAAGGAGGTTAAGTTTCCACTTGTCATTATGTATTGTCCATTTTTGTGCCTTAAAATGGTAAATTCCATCATGATCACACACTCATGGTTGTCCAATATAAACAAATTATATCTTTTTATGTATAATTTTAGTTATCTCCTTCTCCTGATTTTAAATAAGTAATATTATTTTTCAATGATATTTTAACCAATAGATGTCTTTGGTAGAATTCACAGACTCCTATGTCTGCCTTGAAAGAGCTCACTGATGGAGAGCAGAGGCCACATAAGACTCTCACTAACAGGTAGCAAGTATATGATTCTGACCTTCTAGAGGAGTATCTATCTCTTTTATTTGTATTTCTAGTTATATCACTTTTTTGCTTAGGCACATTATATTATAAAGCTCTGGCGATTTTTTATTCCCTTACACTACATTTTTTTGTTATTTTGGTTTCAGGAAAATCAAAATTCATTGATCAAGTGTATCACAAAAGATGTTGGCTTTAATAATGGAAGACCTATAGCTGCATGTATCATCTATAAGTCACTTCTCCAATGGTGTTCATTTGAAGTTGAAAGAGCAAGTGTTTTTGATCGTATCATTCAAACGATTGGTTCAACAATTGAGGTATCATTGATTCTACATTTCCCTAGTTCTGAGTAGTTTATGTGAATTGGCCCTACATAATATAATGATTTACTCAAAATTTTATAATGGTTTACTCATGTAAATTTCTCAATAATAACTACATTTTGAGTTAGAAAAGGATGTAATTGGCTCTACAGAATATAATTACCCACGGTCACCTCGTTCTACTCATGAAAATCCTTCTGATCAAAGATATTGTGGCAAAAAAATCACATTGGCATGAGTTGGTATGGGTCCTCTCGACCTATTATGGGTTACAAGCACTTTTTAGCACATCGATGATACATCAAAACTGTTGTAGTGATCAGGATTACTAAAGAAGGCATATCGAGGAGATTGGCTTATGGTCTCATTGATGAAGATAATCTATCGGCAAGACAAGTCATCTCAGCATGAAAAATATATGTTGGTTCGAATGTTTAAGTCTCATCGATGAAGTTTCATTGGCGAGACCATCATTTCTTTCATTGACAGGAGCACTGGGAATATATCAGCGAGACATAGCGAGTTGGGTAAACATTCAAAACTTACCCCGATGGTATAAGTCTCGCCGATATACTTCCTTATGCTCTGTCGATGGTTTCTAAAGTCAATCCTCTGATAAATATATTTTTTAAAAAGATGCAATGTTTACATTAGAAGATTTGGTCAATGAAAAAAACTCAAACAAAGTTCTCGCTAACCAAGGCGCCAATTTTGATCTCATTCCAATGGCGAGATCGTTGAACAAACGACAAATGTTTGTCGGAATATCAAGGAGACTGGATCATGGTCTCATCGATGAAGATAATCTATCGGCAAGACAAATCATCTTGGCATGAAAAATATATGCTGGCCCGAATGTTTAAGTCTCATCAATGAAGTTTCATCAGTGAAATCATTATTCAATAATGAGAACGGGAATATCGTGAACATAGTAAATTATTAATAAACATTTAGAACTTAGCTTCGATGGGTAAGTCTTGCTAATATACTTCCTGCATTGCTTATCAATGAGACCACAAGTCAGTTCTCCCGATATAGCTATAGCTCCAACGCAATTTTTATCTCATTTCGATGACGAGATCGTCGAACAAACAACGAATGTTTGTTCGACTTTCAACGAAACTTAGTTGCAATTTCAACAAACATCTCATGTTGAAACTGATTTGGCAAAGGCATGCCGCGTGTGTTATGGCTCTTTTGTTAGTCACTAGATGCGACACAATTTTGTCGATATTCCAACGAACAGGAGGTCCCTTTTTTGTGGCGGAAACCGATGAAGTTCAGTCATGAATTCAACGTTTTGAAGCCATTTGGGATACCGATGAAAATTCAGCGACAAAAAATCTCCAAGAGATTCGTTGGAATTCCGAGAATAGTTTGTCGACAGTTCAACAAATGTTCATCGGAAAGTGGAGTCAAATACAATAGTGTTTGGTTGTTTGACTAGAGGTCTTCTAGCATTATTTCTTTGATTCCAGATCTTGCCATTGTTCTTCTTATCTTTAGTCTTCTCTGGTTCATTGATCTTCTTTTATGCAACCGGTGTCTAATCTATTTTTGAGCTTTCACCTTTCTAAAATCTTAAACCATATTTTTTTTGGATGCTTTCTAACCCATAATCAACTCAACAAGAATTTTAGAACTTGTCTTGAATTTATCTTCACAACTTCTTGCTTTCTCCAGATCCGATCTTATATTTACCACTTCTTGTTCAAACCTCATGCATTCATTAGATTTTCTTTTCACCATTGCATTAAGACATTTTCAACTCTTTTCTTTTCTTCAACTTGCACTTTTAATCTAGTGATGTTTTCATTGCTTGTTTAAATTGTTCAATAACTTTCTTATTCTTTTCTTTGAACTTCTTGATTTTCTCTCTTAACTTTTTGATGCATTCATTTTTCTTCTTTAACATTTTTCCTTCAAATCTTTGTTTTCACCTTCAACTTTGTCAAGATCTTCAAGAGCAACTTTGAGTTCTCCATATTTTTCACGCATGCAATCTTCTTCTATGTATCTAGTAGTAGGAATCTCTTCCAAAGGAATAGGAAACTTTATATCAGCCATGTGTTCAATCTCCAAGATCTTCCCAAATCGGTTAAGCTCCTTCCAAGGAATCTAGTTCTGATACCAAATGTTGAACACACAAAATACTGAGAGGAGGGGTGAATGAGTATTCCATTAAACCATTCAAACATTAGCCATCCAATTGCAAAACATATATAACTATTAAAAGGAAAGAAAGCATGAAATATCCACAATATCACATAACACATGAACACCAAGATTTTTACGTGGAAAACCCAAAATGGGAAAAACCACGGTGAGGGTTAGCTCATAATATATTATAGCAGGTTATAGTATATTATAGAAGTGCTCCTTGTGGAGGTGAATCCTTGTCCATAGAGAAAAAAATATAGAGATAAAGAAGGTGGCACACTGCCTATTTTGAAATTGTACAAAAGCATCTACAATATGCAAGAATACAATTTCAATGAAGCACAATAACAAACTTTGCACTGATCTGGATCAATGCTCTGTTTTGCTCTGTATTCACACAATTTTAATCTCAACATTCACAACTTATCTTCACACTAATTTGATCAAATTCCCGCATGCTTATCCTGTATCCATCTCTTCTCCCAAAACAACAAAAAAAATCCATCATATATATTGGCATTAAGTGTAACATCAATTAGGTCAGCCTAATTAGATCTAACACCAAGAATATAACTTGCCAAATCCTAAATTTATCATCCATAACACACACCTCAATTCAAATCTCAAAATAATTTTAAGATGGGTTGACATGGACCTATAATAGATCCCACATAAAGGATCAACACATATTAATCCTTCACATAGTCATCAAATGTGTTAGGTTGGTACATCATAGGACCTAAATAAAAAACCCTTCAATTGTTCATCTAATTCACAACACGTTGACCTAAAAACAAAATACCATCTTGAATTCATACTCAGCTAAAATCTGACAACTTATAACATCAAAGACTCATTCCCAGAGAAGTACAAAATCTCCCACATCAACACACTATATATAAAATGACTGTATTATGCCAGATCGAACTCTTTCATTCATATCTCTCAGAACACTTCGCCAAACCAGATGAAATATTGGATTTAGATTCTTCTAACAACCACAAAAATTAGGTTAGAATCATAGAGAAAAAACATCCTTTGTGGAGTAGTGTGGACCCAAAAACTGATACACTAAACCACTAAATTGGTAGTTTTGACACAGTCATATTTCCACATAACTGAGCTTTTCAGACCAAATATCCTTGCACAAATGAATTCTTCAACACTTCAGAAACATGTTAGGATTAATCAAAATAATCCACAACAGTGTTGACATCAATGACAACATTATATTACATTGCTATGTACAGTCCATGCTCATGTTGTCAAAACATCATCAATGACAATATCCTCAAACTTCCAACAATGTTATGATAGATTTGGGTCCTAGCCTATCCTGTTTGGGACCGCATCAAGTAAATTCAATTGACAGTATGTTTTTGGGCTGATTGGTTGTGTGCTTCACGTTTCTTATACACATTTCCTTGATTGGTGACATGAAATTTCATTAGTCTCAAGAAGGTTAATGGTGGAGTTGTTAAGTTTGGTGATGACAAGTCAACATAAATTTGTGGTAAAGGTGATATAACAATTGATGGAAAGGATAGAATTTAATATGTCCTTTATGCCAAATGTTTGAAGCATAATCTTCTTAGTGTCCGCCAGATGTGTAGCAAGGGATACAACCTTACTTTTCATGCTAATGGTTGTGAAATCATAAAGGTAGGGTTCAAAAGCCTAGTTGTTGAAGGAACAAGGACAAGTGATAATGTCTATCATTTAAAGGAGGCTAATGGAAGGATTTTCTTATTAGCTTAGTTTGAAGAGTGTTGGTTATGGCACAAAAGGATGGGTCACATCAAATTTGATAATATGGTGAATATCATTTCCTCTCATGCAGTGAGAGATATGCCCAAGATAATCAAGCCTACAAACACATTGTGCAAAGAATGTCAAATGAGAAAGAAAACAACGAGTAGTTTCAAAAGAAAGGAGTGCTTTGTTTCAAGGCCATTGGAGTTGATCCACATTGATCTACGTGGACCTACAAGAATAAGAATTCAACAAGGTGAAAGGTACTTTATATTACTTATAGATGATTACACTAGAATGATTTGGGTTACATTCTTAAGAGAGAAATCAAAAGATTTTGATAAGTTTAAGATTTTTAAAGAAAAATTTGAGAATGAAATGGATGTTAAGATCAAATGTTTAAGGTTAGATAGAGGAGGTGAATTTAATTCATATGAATTTGAAAAGTTTTGTGAAGATCATGGCATTAGGAGACACATGTTTGCTCCTAGAACCCATTAGCATAATGGGGTAGTTGAAAGGAAGAATAATATAGTGCAAGAGATGGCTAGGGAAATGATGAAATATGTTGATCTATCTTATATGTATTGGAAGGAATCAATTCACACTATTGTCTATTTGCTTAACATAGTACAATTGAGGGTCAATAGCACTAAGACCTCTTATGAGTTGTGGCATGGAAGACCTCCCATTGTTAAATACTTCAAAATTTTTGGCAAGAGATGTTATATCAGAAGAGATGGAGACCTTGTAAACTTTTTTCAAGGTGTGATGAAGTAATCTTTCTTGGTTATTGAACTAGGAGCAAGGCATATAGATGCTACAACAAGAGAATGGGAAAGATGATTGAAAGTAAAAATGTCAAAGTAGATGAAGAATTGTGTCAGATCTCACAAGAAACAAAGGTTTGCGGATCTAATATACCTCCTTGGATTGATGAAGAAGAAAAAGGAGTAGAGGAGAAAGAGGAGAAGGAATAAAAATCAATGAAGACTCTCAAAACTCTAGCAAAGTATGTCTAGAGGAACCATTTTTTAGATAAGATCATTGGAAATAAGGATGAAGCTGTCCTAACTAGGAGAAAGTTTGTAAGAGCTAGTGGACAAGTAAATGTGTGTTTGTTGTCAAAAGTTGAGCCCAAGAACTTTGCTAATGCCAACAAGGATGAAGGTTGGATAAAAGCAATGGAAGAAGAGCTAGATCAGATAGAAAAGAACCATACTTGAGAATTGGTTACCAGACCTACTGACAAGAATGTGATTGGAACTAAGTGGTTGTTTAGAAAAAATTGAATGAAGATGGTGAAATTGTAAGGAATAAAGCCAAATTGGTTTGCAAAGGCTATTTACATGTTGAAGGCATTGATTTTGAGGAGACTTTTCTCTAGTAGCTAGAATAGAAGCAATAAGGATGTTTCTTGCTCTTGCTGCTCATAAGAACTTAAAAGTATATCAAATGGATGCCAAGTCAACTTTTTTGAATGGTGATCTACAAGAAGAGGTATACGTTGAGCAACCAAATGGTTTCTAGTTATTAGAAGATCTGAATATGGTTTATAGACTCAAGAAAGCTCTATATGGTCTCAAGAAAGTTCCCATAGTCTAGTATGCTAGATTGGATAAGTACCTACTTCAAAAAGGATTTAAGAAAGGTAATGGAGATAGTAATCTATACATTAAGTTTTAGGAAGACAAATTGTTGATTGTGGTAGTATATGTTGATGAAATCATCTTTGGTGGAGATGATGGTATGTGTAAAAAATTTGTAGAAGAGATGCATAAAGAATTTGAGATGCCATTGGTTGGTGAGTTGTCCTTCTTCCTTGGAATTCAAATTATTCAATGAGATGGTGGAATCTTTATTTCTCAAGCAAAATACTTAAAGGAAATGCTGAATAAATTTGGTATGAAATATTCCAAACCAATGGGTACTCCTATGGTGACTGGTTGTTACCTAAGAAAACTTGATGAGTCTCTGGAGGTTGATCAAAATATTTATAGGTCTATGATTGGAGGTTTACTATACTTAATTATTTCTAGACCTAAAATCATGCATGTGGTATGTTTAATTGATAGATTTCAAGCCAATCCTAAAAAATCTCATGAAAAAGTTGTGAAAATAATATTTAGATATTTGAAAGGAAATTTGGATTATGACTTGTGGTAAAAAAAGGATAACTTTTCTTTGAGTTCCTATATTGATTTTGACTAGGTAGGTTGTGTGGATGACCAAAGAAGCACAAGAGGAAGTGCATTATTTTTAGGAGAGAGATTGGTCTCTTGGTTTAGTAAAAAGAAAGACTAAACATCCTTATCCACAACAAAGGTTGAATACATTGTTGTAGCATCTTGTTGCACCTAGATGTTTTGGATGAAGCAGGCTCTGAAGGATGTGAAGATGATTTATGATGAACCTATTCATGTAAATCAGGGTAAATTTATCAAGGTTAGGTAATAAAGCATATAAATCAAACCCTAATAACAATGAAGTACAAATAAGCATAAAGACATAAAACATAAAACAATATTACCAAAAGGTCTTCATGCCATCATTGATTCATCTCCATCACACTTCTCCATTTTGCTTGAATATGATAATTGCCCTAGATTTTGAGTATGCAATTAGGCCTAATGACAATGACAAAGCAAAATATTGAAGATTCTAATTGACTGGGATGCACTTGACTTGATAGCTTAGATTGAAAAGATAGAAAGATGTCTCAAGATAGCTTGTGGATGCAAGAGATATAGATGGCCTAACAATGGAAAAATAGACGTCTTTTATAGAAGGTCAATTTGTCATGAAGGGCTAAGATTAAAAGGTTAATTTTAGGGTAACATTAGGGAAAATGATAAGCATAGACTATTAGGATTAAATTATAAAAGGGTGGAGATTAATTGAGACATGGATAGATAAATATTGACATGAATAAAGGGGTGATAGGAGATTAAATAATAATAAAATTATTTAATCTAGGTGGCCAATGAATAATTAAATAATTATTTAATTATAGAAGAATGTGACAAAGAGAATCTTTTGAATTAAATAATGATTTAATTCAAAATTTCAAGAGAGTGGACCAATTTAATAAACTTAAATTTATTTACTTTATGATAGAAGAGGCTAATGAATAATTAAATAATTTAAAACAATTATTTAATTATAGTGGAAAGTGGTAAAAATAAAATAAATAAGAATTTATTTAATTTTGGAAGGTACTTAATTAGTGACGTAATTAAATAAATAAAATTTGTTTAATTAATCAAAGTAGGAAAATAAAGAGAGCAATGAATTAATTAAATAATTAAAATTATTTAATTAATACAAGACATGACATTAGAAAATAATTAAATAATTAATCATTATTTAATTAACGACAAAAAGGGGAATAATGAAGAATTTAGAAGTTGTAGGCCTAGGACAATTTTTAGTGTCTACATTTTTCCCCTCTTTGATACAATGCAGTCTATCATGTCGTGTCAAAGAAAAATTAGTCAAAACATGCCCCAACATAGATAGGGTAGAACTATGTCCCTCAAAAAAAATTTGCACATTTTTCCAGATTTTCAAAAAAATTGAAAATTGTTTCAAAAAGTCAAATTAATAGTCAAGAATGCCATGGTGACAAAAGAATTAAGTTTAAGGACCTTTGGGGTAGCCATAATAAGGTTACAGATCTCTCACAGAGTGCAACCAATACAAACCCTAGTCAAAACCCTAATTTTAAGGAGGTATAAATGAAAAATTGAGGGGTCAAATGGCTCATTTGTGCATTTGGACATTGAAAATCTAGGAGCTCTAAGAGGAGCTATAAATATTTCACTTGTTCCATACACCGAGTATCGAGGATATTGTGTTTGTACCTTGAAACGATTGAATGGCATAGGAGAGCCGGTAAGTGCCTTTGAACCCACCTTGTCAATTTTTCATTTCACGCATTTCTAGGGCTTAGAAAATTTTAGTAGGCAATTGTGCCATTTCTAGTTTGCCACAAGTGCTATCACGATCGAAGCAATTATATGTGAAATGCCGCAAGTGATGGAATCACATCTAGGGTAGGTTTAGTTTTCAAATTGTGTAACACAATTGCATTAGAATGACACATGTGTGGTCTGTAAATATGCAACTACGAATGCACAATGCAATAGTCTAGGGAATGATTGAAATGATTTGATAAGCCACAACTGAATGGGGGTTGTACACAATTGAACTTCTGCGACGCATCTTCCAAGGCATGTGATGCAATTTCTTTAAGGCAACACATATGAAGCTTGTGTGACACAATCGAGATTGTGTGACTCAATTGATTGTTAAGAAATTTTTCCCAGTTTAAGATAAAATTTATTTTGAAAATTGTGTCTAATAGATTTTTCTAGGATTTTTTATCAATGCAATGCTTGTACTTGTGACCATAGGTGACACTTGATCCTATTTACACGTGAGAGTCCCAACCTACTACATACCAGCTACGATATTAGTTGACCAGCATTGAGAAGCGTAGGTTGTGGCATCTTGGTTATACCATGTGACTTTCATGCCCATTATTCAGGTGAACAGGGGTATGTTGACTGCACTCACAAAGAGGTGGCATTTAGAGACATTTTCCTTCCATCTGCCAATAGGGGAGGCGAGCGTCACACTTGAGGATGTCTATAGGATACTACGATTGCTCATTCACAAAGAGAGGGTTAAATATGACTTGAGGCGTGGATATCATGCACTTGTCGACTATTATATATATGAGGATGTCAGGGATCTAAGCATAGACCGGTATGAGATCATAAGGGAGACTCTGGCAGAGAGTTATGAGAGGTTTGACTACATAATTTGTACATTGATGTCTAGGGTTGTTATTCCAGACCGTTGAGGACACAGGTTCCCAATTGGCTGAGGAGAGATGTTGGTTGAGATGATTTCCAGGGAGATAGTGTATGCATGGGGGCTTTGCTTATTAGTGATGCTCTATTTCCAGCTTCATGATATAGTCTACTGAGATGGACAGTCTATGAGTTGTAGGGTGATGCTCCTAATGGTATGGGCCTGGGAGCACATCATTGTGTTCTGACTACTAGTATGTCACTAGTTGGGGGCCAATGTTCCATATGTTTACATGTATAGAGGCGTAGTGACACACTCATGTTGGGGATGTGGGATACTGGAGAATGGTATCAACACCTTGGTCAACTTCATTTGGAGACCATACAGAGATTGTGCCTAGTGGCTAGATGAGGGCGACCATTTTCCTTTGAGTAGATAAGAGAGATACTTGATTGGAAAAACATTCCAATCATAACACATTATAGATATGTATCTGCTTGAGTAGGTTATGCAACATTTTGGTGAGCATCAGGGTGTGCCATAAGGTTCAACAGAGTTTTCTAGGTCTTCCCAAGAGGTGACACCATGGGGGCCTATTATACCAGTGACCATAGGATTGATGCCTTCTAGGTAGTATAGTGGACATGGAGAGGGGGTCCAACGAATGCAGGGACAACCATCGATTATGATGCTTGGTGGGTAGCTAATAGGCCAGAGCCCTTGATAGATCTAAATCAACCATCGCTAGTGGTTTGTTGAGGTAGGGTCCCATGAGGTCAGAGAGGTGGAGGACAGGGCAAAGGAGAAAGAGGTTGAGGAGGAGATGGAGAACAGGGAGGCAAGAGGGGAGATGACAGGGGAGACGAGAGAGGCATAGGTAGAGGAAAAAGTTAGAGGGTAGGGAGATGAAGAGCACCACTCTCTCCTATCATAGAGGAGGGATAAGAGGGGAGATAGGAGGAGGAGAGGGCTACAGAGGATGTTCGACAAGAGGAGGAGATGGTTGTGGAGGATGTTCGATAGGATGATGTGGCCATGGAGGAGGAAACATCGTAGGATCATGCAATGGAGGAGAGACAATAGGAGGATGTGATGGGAGAGGCATAGCGCATCCTCCGAGAGAGGATTATCTTGGGGGAGGAGGGATTTGAGGACATCTAAATTAGAGATGGAGAGCAGGGATCAAATCAAAGGATACAAGATCTATAGGCTAGGGTTCAAGCCTTGGAGGCTGAGCTAGGGACACTGTGAGTAGACAATCACAGACAAGGAATGTCATGACTCATACTAAAGGAAAAGTTGCCCCAATCTTTTTTCCAAGACAATCCACAAACAATAATTAAATACAAGAGTCATGAGACATCCTCACCCCTCTAAATCCTTCAAGTGACATCCTCGAGAGAGATATTAATCATAACTCAAAGACAAGTTGAAAAAGATAAGACAAAATAGCCCAAAAAAGTCAACAACCATTCAAAATGTTTGCCAAAGACTAATTGTTTGATGTTTGATTGACTAAGCATTTAACGGGTTGATTGTTTGACAAGGCCTAGTTTCAGGAGAAGAAACATGTTGTATAAGACGTAAAGTTTGGTTTCAACCATGTAACTACTTGTATAAGGCGAATGAATTTTTTTGACTAATGATAGTGTTTTATTTTAAGGACACATCCTATATAAGACATAAATTGACTAGTTGACGGTTTGATTGTTTGACTATTTTAACAATTTGTTTGGTTTGATTGAGTGACTTTGTTGGTTTTGTTGTCTTGTTGATGCATGAATTTTTTAATGTGTTGATGAATGCTTATGTCTAGGTTAACGATGTTTGGTTTATTGTGACTGGCGTGACAAACCCTAAAAGATCGACCGAGGTGGCCTTGAGGGCTCATCAACAAATGGCCTTGCCTATGTAACAATGTGCAGAGACCTCAAGTTCGACATGACTTGACTTTATTGACAAAGGAATGAGTCATGATTTTACTTTTATTCGACATCCTAAAAGGACTAACTTGATGCCTCAGGGGCTCATAGCTAGATGACCTTGCCTACGTTATATATGCAGAGGCATCGTAGTTTGACTGGACTTGGACTAACAAAACTGACTTGGACTCTGTTTTTGGGATTTTTT
Source organism: Sequoia sempervirens (assembly GCA_007258455.2). Lineage (NCBI taxonomy): Eukaryota > Viridiplantae > Streptophyta > Pinopsida > Cupressales > Cupressaceae > Sequoia > Sequoia sempervirens. The sequence continues at coordinate 205,538 of VDFB02255242.1, forward strand.
ACAAGTTATTTGGATGTTTTTTATGTTTTTGACATTTTTTTTTTGGCTTTTTGAGGTTTTTATTATTTTTTTGTGTTTTTGAGAATATTTGATTTTGTCTTTTTGCAGTTTTATAATTTTTTTTTCTTTTTTAGAATATTTGATTTTTTGTGTTTTTGATAATAGCGACCTCTGATAATAAGTATAAGATCCAATGAAGTAGGTCAAGTAGTTTCCCCCAGTCAGGTATAAGACCAATTTATTGAAATGGCATGGGATATGAAAGGTGAAAGGATGCATGATGTCAACCGTTCCAGGTCATGAAAGGACAACTAGGCGTTATTATGGTTGGTATGGAAAAGGTGAATGGCATGGAAAGTCAGGTTGGAATGATGGTAGACAATGGAGCAAAGTCAACTAAACATGGTGCTTGTTTGCTAGGTTTTCGCCATGGTACTTATCCAAAGTGCCACAGAAGTGGTTTTCACTATTGGATGAATTATTTCTCTTTACTATCTTCTTGATTTTTTTAAATTGTGTCACCAAGACACCTGTTTTCTAGGTTTTCATCAAGGTAATGATTTTTTTTTTGTATTTTTTATGGTTATAAAAAGACTTTCAGAAGCTATGTGTAGAATTTATGTAGATGCAGACTGTTGATTGGTTCTGACAAGGGTTCACCTTCAAGAGTGGAAAGTTGATAAGCTCCTGATCCAAAGATTGTTGTAATGATATAGGGACCCAACCAATTTGGCTTGAACTTTCCTAGCTTTTCTTGTTCTGCTTGGTTCTTCGGATTGTCCATTAACATTGGGTCACCAATGTAAAAGTGTCAATTCAAAACTTTCTTATTGTAACTGCGGTGAATACGGTTCTAATATGCTTGAAGATGATCCAATGCATTTTGTCTCTGTTCATCTAAAATTTCCAACTCATGTAGCCTTAATACTGGGTGATCCCACAATATTGGTTTACAATTTTTGGTCAAACTGGACATTGAATTGAAGTTTTTTAACTAAATCTTCACTTTCAAGCACCTATAACGGCTAAATCGTGAGGAATTTGAAGATGATGCAAACTAGTGGTTTGTGACATTTTGTCCGTAGATTCTAAATATATTTTTTTCAAAATTTTTGGAATCAAATTGCACTTCTTTTTCCATCTCCTTAGAAAACTAGTTTTTAACAGTAAAACCATTTTTAAAGAGTGACGTTACTGGCTAACACAACTTTTTTATATGAAGGATAAAATAATATTTTTTTTGAATTTAGATTTGTAACTTCAATATCTAGTGCATGGAATTGGTATCATATCATTTCATTGTATCTTTTTTTCTTAATCAAGTTTCAAATTCAAACTCGTTATAATTTAGACATGATTCACTAGCTAAAACATAACTTTTTTTTGTATGTATCGAAATTCAATTCTTTTTGTTGGAGCAGGGACATCAATATCTAGTGCATTGATGTTTAATTTTTGATAATGCTATTTTTCGTGTGCAGTTAAAGCGCTTGATTTTTGGTGAATATTTTATGTTTAATTAAGCTAAAAAATACATAATAAAAGCAAGCATATTAAAATTGTATTCAATGGATGGCTCGTTCCGAGGACTACCATCATCTAGTTGGGTCTGTGAGTCTCCTCCTTCATCCTCCAGCCGAGCTTTGAAGGGAATTTTTTGTAGGGTTGATAGAAGAGGGGGAGAAGGGGGAAAAAGGGGGCTTCGCTAGAACTAGGGGTTTTGCTAGAACCCCCTTTCTAGCGAACTCCCCTTTAAATTCAATTTAAAAATAAAACCCATTAAAGGGGGGTTTGCTAGAAGGGGGCGTTCTAGCGAACCCCCTAAAGTGTTTTACATCCAAAAATGCATTTTTCCTTCCTCAATAGAATTGTAAACCAATTTTGTGGGTTTACCCTACTCGATATTCCTCATCGTCAATATGCCCTTGCATGGATACCCTTAGGGAAGGAAGTTCAACCTCAATAGGTAAGATAGCTTCAAAATCAAAGACTAGGGAATATGGAGTGGTACTAGTAGGAGTGTGGATGCTAGTATGATAAGCCCATAAGGCAGGGTTAAGTTGGAGATGCTAGTCATGATCAACATCATTGACAGTCTTCTTAAGGATTCTAAGGGTGGTTTTATTTGATGCCTCGGCTTTTTCGTTACCTTGCGGGTAATATGGAGTGGAGAAATGATGTTGGATGTGGAATTTATTGCGAAGGTGACAGACTTCTTGGTTTTTGAATGGAAGACCATTGTCAGTGATAATGGACTGGGGGACACCATACCGATAGATGATATAGTTGAGGATAAAATTAGAATTTTTTTTGTCGATGATATATGTCATAGGAATGGTTTCAATCCATTTAGTGAAATGTTTGGTAATGGTAATGATGAACTTATGGTCATTGGAGGAGGTGGGATGAATCTTACCTATGAGGTCGAGTCCCCATTGGGAAAAGGGCCATGGAGATGTTATCGGGCACAATTCTTGTTTTAGTGTGTGTATCAAGTCTGTGGATCTGGCACTATTGACATCTCTTGATGAAGTGATAGGAGTCTTTTTCCATTGTAGGCTAATAGTAACCAACTCTCATGATTTTTCTAGATAGGATTGGACCACTACAATGGGATCCACATATACCCTTGTGTACCTCGTGTAAGGTCATTTGTGCTTATTTCCCATCGACAAACCACAATAGGGTATTGTCTAGGGCATGTCTATAAAGGGTATCACCGATGATGGCATACTTGGAGGCTTTGTGAATGAATGTCTTGCATTGTTTAGAGGAAAAATTTGGGGGAAAGGACATGGTCATGGAGGTAGTCGTATATGTCTTGGTACCATGGGGAATTGGGACCAACAAGTTCATAAATCATCTTAGATTCTAGGATATCGAAGGCAGGGATCAACAAATGTTCTACCAGAAACTCAAATTGAGGCACGTTGTTTGGTATGTCCAAGAGAGAGGAAATGGTAGCCATGACATCTATTGCTTTATTCTGAATACAGGGTACTTGATGAAATGGGATTATGTCAAAATACTACCTAAATCTATCCACCATCCATTTGTACGAGGTGAGATTTTCACCTTTGGTGTCGTAATCATCATTGACTTGTCAGATTACAAGCTGAGAGTCACCGTATACTTGCAAATGTTTGATCTTCCATTTTATTTCCATAGGAAGGCCTGTAAGGAGGGCCCCATACTTTGATATGTTGTTTGTACATGGAAAGGCAATTCTGAATGACTTAGGAATAGTATCACCTTGAGGGATGATAAATAATATTCCTTCTCCAGAACTGTGGTTTGTGTGAGATCCATCAAAGTACAACTTCCATGTCATTTTTGTGTCTATAGTGAAGATGGATTCATCTAGAAAATCTAAGACTAATGGGCGATTAGCCTTGGTTGGTGCATCTGCAAGCTGATCAGCAATGACCTATCCTTTTATTACTTTTCTTTCGACATAATGAATATCATATTCACTGATTATCATGACCCACTTAGCTAGTCATCCTGTCAAAGCTGCCTTACTAAGAAGATACTATAATGGGTATATCTTGGCGACCAAATTTGTTTGATGGTTCAACATGTAGTTCCTTAGTTATTGAGTAGCGAAAACTACCACAAGAAAAGCATGTTCTATTGGACTATAGTTTAATTCATAACCAACCATGGTGTGACTGATGTAATATATAGTTTGCTTACAACCTTTGTTGTCATTTTGTGCAAGTAATGCCCCCAATGCGGATATAGTTGTTGAAATATAAAGAATAATGGGTCTACCATCAACTGGTGGCATTAATACTGGTGGTGTTAGTAGATAATCCTTGATTTGTTGAAAAGCTTCCTGACACTTTTCTATCCATATGAACGGTACACCTTTTTTGAGTAAATGTTGGAATGGATGTATCTTGTCAACGGGTTGTGCCATGAATCATATAATGGATTGAAGTCATCCTTGTAGTGTCCGTAGTTGAATTATATTGGTTGGTGGAGGCATTTCCATTATAGCTTTGACTTTTGTTGGGTCTAGTTCAATGCCTCATTTAGAAACAATGTAACCTAGGAGCTTTCCAGATGTTACTCCAAACACACACTTTTTGGGATTTAATCTAACTTTTTATTCTTCCAATATATTGAAGATCTTCTCTAAAACTCGTAGGTGGTCTCCTCATTTCAATGATTTGGCTAACAAGTCATCTACATAGTCTTCGATTAGAGTGTGCATCAGGTCATGAAAAATTGTTGTCATGGCGCGTTGGTATGTTGCTCTAGCATTTTTAAGCCCAAAGGGCATGATATTCCAGCAATAAGTTCCCCATGGACAAGTGAAAGTTTTCTTATGGTGGTCTTCTAACACTATCTTGATTTCATTATATCCTGAGAAGCCATCCATGATGGACAATATCTCATATCCAGCTATCAGGTCCACAATGATGTCAATGTTTGGCAAGGGGATATCATCCATCAGACATGCCTTGTTTAGGTTGCAAAAAAACTATGCAAATGGGGATCCCACCTATTGGTTTCATTATTGGAATTAGGTCATATATGCACTCTACATAGTCAATAGATCTGATGAAGATGACATGCAGTAGTTTCTTTAGTTCAACCTTGACTAAAAGAGCAATCTGTAGATGCATTTTCCTGAGTTTTTGCTTGACTAGTTTGGCGTCGGGATGTAATGGAAAATGGTGTAATATTAAGTTAGGGTCTAACCCAGGCATGCCAACATAGGACCAAGCAAAGTTAATCTACTGCTTTGTAAAGAATGTCTAGAACTTAGGTTTCTCATACTCTGTTAGTGATGCTACAAAATGGATAATTCTAGGATTGTCTTTCATGCCAATATTGACTTCCATAGATTTTTCAATAAGAATTTGTGACTTCTCTTGGGAAATGGGGAGAACGTCAAACCCTCCATCCTTGGGTGCCTTAGAGAGGTTTTTTCCCTCATATACATCCTTTTTACTTTTTCTCAGTCTAAAGGCACCTTGTGGTTTTCACCTAGAGACTCATCTTTTTGTGTTTTTTTCATTTTTACTTTTGTGACTAGAGGGGTGGACAAACTCCCCAAAGTATGCCATATGATCCAAGTCAATGGTAAATACAACCCTGTGGCCACCACTATGAATTACTTCTCTCAATCCCATGAACTTAACAATTGCTTCATCATTCTTAAATACATCTAAGACATGAGGTCCTTGTTGGTTCCAATCGATGAGTTGAGGGTAAAATAAGGGAATTCCATCATTAGTAGTGTCAAGGTTTAGGGTGGATAGGGTGAAGAAAGAGGTATTGTCAAGGTCACGGATCATGTTATTGGATAGGTCAAGGTCGATAAAGACTCTGTCTAGTTTATAATCACTAGTTGCACAAGCGTCCCACTTGTATTTATTGGAATCAATCTCAATGCATTCATCATCATATGCGTCAGATTGTTCATGGGTGTGGGGTATTGCAAATGTCTTGATATTTTTAGAAGTACTCACTTCCTCGATTGAAAGTATCTTATTATGAGGAGCACCAATCTTAATTAGTTTAAACCCTTTTCCTAGGCCTTTTGGTCATTTAGCCACAAAAAAAGGTTCAGTCATCCCATTTTTATTTAATCCAAGTCCACTATGTCCATCATAGCCTTTGTCCTACATGATCTTGAAAACTTTTCCATACTATTATGTGTGAATTTGTGTGGGTGGAGGATCTTCTTCATTGTCTTCTTTGTAAGGCCAGAAGGTCACATCCTCTTCATTAAAGGCTTCTTTGTTGAACTATGCCCATTTTGTGAAAGTAGTTGAGGAAGGAAAATCGATAGTGGCCTTAGGTTGTCTTATTTTTGCTATCAGTTTTCCATATGACTTTGGAGTTGTCAGTTTGTTGATACAGTAGGATGTCTTCATATGATATTCACCATATCCTTTGTCTTGGACCTTGACCTTAGGATTAGAAGGTGGAGATTTGGAAGTGGATGCTTTGGTTAAGGTGAAAGGGTCAACGAAGTGAGATGAATTGGATGATGAAGCCTCTTGATTGATAGGTACTTGTCATTGAGGTGTTCGACATAAATTGGCATATAATATTGGAATGGATCGAGATCACCAACTATTATGATTTCGGTACTATTGTATGGAAATTTTAGGCATTGGTGATATGTGGATGGTGTGGATTTCATGGTGCGAATCCATGGTAGACCAAGGAGGAGGTTGTATGAGAGGTCAAGATCTAAGACTTGAAAAGTAATGTCCATGACTGCGGGTCCAATTCTAATGGGTAGTGTGATGACTCCTTTGGATTTGTGTTCTTCATCGTCATATGCCTTGATAACAATAATTTTAGTTATGTCTACACATGCTTTCAAAAAGCCTAATATTTTAACCATTTTGAGGGTACAAATGTTCAACCCTGCTTTACCATCTACCAAGACTCATCTGACTTTGTGTTTATGGATAAGGACTTCAAGGTGCAAAGGGTTGTTATGCTTTTTCTTTTTAGTTGAATAGTCTTGGTTGGAAAAAGTGGCATGATTAGAGTTATCCAAGTAGGCCACCATTTCTTGGAAGTAGTTGACATCAAGGTCAGTGGGAATGGTAGTGTCTTGTGAGGCTTTGTCAAGAATGGCTCAATGGCCATGTGAGATACACAATAACCCTAGGATAGAGATCTGCACAGGTGTTTTTCCCAAATGGTCAAGTAAATTGTATTGGGATTTTGGTGGATATTGTTGTTTCAAAGGAGGACCTTGGATTCTCACCTTGGTTCTACGAGTGTTGATAGCGCATTCAGGTGGCTTCTTTATGGTAATGGTATTGGCATAATCATTGACAATGCGTATATGATTCACTATGGTGGTATAGTCAAATTTGGAATTAGTGTAATTGGTTGAATTGTTGTTGGTCTTATTACCCAAATTGGAGGCCTTTCCTTTCCCATGGTCATGCAAAGGATTTGTGAAGACTTTATGGTCACTATTAAAGGATTGTTGTTGTTGTTGTCCGTTGACTTCAATAGTGTCATTTTCAACAAGGTATTGAATGATATTATTTAATTGTCAGCATTGTGAGGTGGAATTTCCTTTGGCTTGGTGATAATCACAAAAGGAATTATCATCCCACCATGATGGTTTGAACTGTCCCGGGTCATATGGTTTTACTTCAGGAATTTTTATGTCATTGTGTTGAAAATTTGTTTGAAAAGCAACTCGATTGGTTCCCCAAGAGGAGTGTATTTACGTTTGGTAGGGAAATTCCTTTGGAATCTCTATTCTTGAGTGTTTTGTACGACATTTTGTTTGATTGGGTTCTCTTGGTGCATTGTTGGTGGACGCATCAGGCCCTCTAAGTGTAATGGTAGGCCCTGTGTACATTGTCATGGCATCAATGACTCCATCGTTAGTCACATTCTTGGTACGAGCCCAATATTTGCCTGTGTCACTTGATGTGGTTTGGGTGGTTGTGTTTTTTTTTAAGTATTGATTTCTCCCTTGTCAATGAGGGCTTTCTCAAGGATAATGTATTTCTTCACTAGATGAGCAAATGAATTGCAACACTACATTCATAACTCATGTCTCAAGTTTGAATTGAGGTTCTCTATGAACATGATTTTTTTTTGTTTTTTAGGTATTTTGATGAGACATCGACTAGCCAAACCCCTCCTTCATTCGAAGAAGGTACAAATTTTTCACCATCTTCTTGTGTGGTATGACATAGGGTGGAAATATTTATCTCATTGTCAATATTGAATGCAAAGTGTTCCACAAATTTTTCTGCTAGGTCTCCCCATGTTCTTATGCCAGTTGGTAGATGTGCAAACCACTCAAGTGTTATGCTTGTAAGACTTTGTGGGAACAATCTCATTAGATATTTCATATGTAATGTTTATGCAAGTGGTGTAAAAATATCTTATGTGTTCAATAGGATTTCCCTTCCCTCTATACTCAGGCAAGTTAGGTGTGATGTAATCATGTGGGAAGGGTGGCATGTATATAATCTTGTCGAATGGATAGGGACATAAGTCTTTTGTGGAGTAATTTTTCTTGCTAGACACCTGCATGTTCTCTATTTGTTGTTGTAGGGAAAGCATTTGAGTTTATAGAATATCCACTTGGGTCAACGATGGGTCTTGTGTACTTTGAGAATTCATATTGCATTTTGGAATCCAATATTATGAGATGGGTTTTGATTGGGTATGTGTGTATATGATGGATTTTGGTTTTGCATATGTGTGTAAGATGGTATTTGGTTATGAACATTTTGATTTGGAATATGAGTGTAATTGGGAGGATTGGATTGTGTATGCCATGAAAAGGTATCACCATTTGGATTTTTGTTTCCATATTATGGGAAAGGTCCTTGGTTACCATGTTGTGTGAAGGATCCTTGGTTTTCATGTTGTGTGTTTTGCAGAATAGAGCCTTGAGTATTGTTTTGCACATGTGTATGAGGAGTAGGCCCTTGTTGTGACACAATTGTATGTTGAGAGTCCCCTATATTTGGTATGGCATTTGTTTTGGCAGTCTTATTGATGACAATTTTTGGTCTTTTGGTTAAGGTGTTTATGCCAAGTGGATTGGAAGATGGTGCCCCTATGGTATTTGATGTGGAAAATTGATTGGATGAAGCACCAAAGGGTTGTGACATAGATTGTGTCATGGCTGGTGTAGTTCCTTGTGTCATGCCTTGGGTGCCAAATAGAGAGGTGTGGATTTTCATTGCATCTTGTGTGAATCCTCCTAGTGGCATAGAGGTGTTGACTTGTGGGATGGTGCCACTAGAAGTAGGTGTATTATGTCCTTGAATTTGCTTATTTGGTGTGGGTGTCGCTTGTATTGTGTTGACGTCAAAACCATGGGGTAATGTGGCTCCTTCTTACAATAGTTTTTCTAGGAAATGTTGGGGGTCTAATGCCACAATCTCATCCACAAGAGAGGCTACTTCAAGATCTTGTGTGGCTGCCTCTACTTTTGTGGTGACAGTTCCTTTTGGGTCTCTAAGGATGAATTTCTCAAATGGATTAGGGAATGAATTTTTTGGTATTGGTGACCCGTAGAAGGAATTAGCAAAGGGGTTGACAAACTCATCATCTCATGGGAATGCCATTTATTTTCGTTTCCTTTGCAACCTTGTTTTGACCATAAAATACTTGCAAGTGGGAGCTGAATATGAAGATGATATGGTATGATGTCTAGGGATGACTATGACCAAGGTATGACTAAGACCAAGATTATGCAACTATGTTTTTGGATTTTTCAAAATATAGGTTATTCCTAATGACGCTACCAAGTTATGGATTCAAAGTGACAAGATGTCAAGATTTCAATAGGATAGTGTCACAATGAGGTCCAAAGCTATGGTAATGTCTATCATGTATAAGGATGATACCAAGACAAAGGATCAAAGTGACAATAGTCAAATGTCAAGAGTGTCACAATGAGGCCAATATCTTGGGTATTTCTAAGGTATGCCAAATATGATGCAAGATGAGAAAGGATGATGGGTGTGAGTGATAATATGACCTAAGAGAATAACTAAAGGTATGAAAACTAAGAAACTTGTGGTAAATCTAAGGTAAGGTTGCTTAATCAAACTAAGATAGCCAAGGTTAAAAACCTGATTTATCAAGACTTCAATGATGGCAAGGACTAAAATGATAAGTTGACAAAGGTGGCCTCAAACTAGCCTTGTGAGTTGAGGAGCCAACCTAAATGACAAAGGACTAAGATGGTGGAAAAGTGAAGTCAATATAAATTTGATTTGGTCACTATGGGCTGCTCTAAAGTCTGAAAGTTTCCAAAGCCAAAACCTACAACAAGGTGGATGCAAGCTAAAGGATGACCAAATGTTTGACCTATAGCCAATGCAAAGGGTGCAATGATGGAAGAATGGATGGATTGTAAATGAAAGATATGTAAGCTTGCAAGTTTGTGATCAAAGGACCAGGTAATGCTCAAGATTGATCAAAAAGTGGATTGCCTCAATTTTCCCCTAAAATTTTCAATGACAAGCAATTGCATCTATAGACATCTAAATTTGACCACTTCGATATGGTCAAAGGCATCTCCTTAATCATCCCGTTGCTCATTTAATTCGTCCTCTTTGCCGGTATTAATTAAATCACTCATTTAATTAATATTTCATGTCCTACATAAGGTTTCCAAAGTATTTAATTTAATAAATACTTTTCCCCTCTTTCCTCTCTAAATTAAATAAATATATCACTTTATTTAATTTAGTCATATTATCTTTTGGAATTTTAAATTCCTCACTTTCTCTCTCATTGTCACATCCTCCAACTTTTTCAAGTTGGTCTCTAATCCCTCTTAACAATCTAACCCTCTTTCTTAGTCATAATTAATTTATGATTAAGATGTGCACACCCCCTAATCATTAGGGTTTCATCCTCCATAATTTCCCCCACTTGCCTTTTAACTGCCATTAACTTGTCTAACTGGCACTTGCACAACCTTAATCACCTAATTAGGTCAACCTTAATCCCCCATATCATTTATGGAATGTGTCCTAAGTCAACTCTATTAAAAGCTTTCTCCTTTTGGAGAAGGCACTCCATTCCTCATGTGAATTTTTAATCCACATTTAATCCCCCAATGCATCCCTTGGAATTTAAAATTCATTTTCTCATTCTCATGTGGATATTTGAGAAATTTTTAATTCCTCACATGTCCTTTCACCCACATGGGGACAAGAACCTCCTTTATGAGGAGATTTTTTCCAATCCCAAGGTACTATATAGTACCTCCATGTCATGTACTCTCCTTCCAACTCATGTACACATCATCATTTTCAAGCCATTTCACATGCCACATGTTAAGATGTGAGGGCTTGTGAGTTCTCAACTCACCATAGTCTCTTGGCCTCTTGGATTTGTTGATTAATCCCAACCATATCCATTTCCAGAGAATTCCAAAATCTCTTTATAACACCCCTCTTTTCTCTCATTTTTAGAGAGATCATTCATAAGCACAAACTCTTTGCAAAAATTTCCTTTTGAGCCATACTTAGCCAAATTCTCATACTTCAGATCCATTTTCACTTGTTTTCCCATTCTCATCTCATCTTATAGCTTGCATCCCTTTCCATCCAAAGAGCATACAACATCAAAGATCAAAGGGCCAACCAAAGGACGACTCAACAAGGTGAAATCTTTCATTTTGCTTAGTTAAGTTAATCATTAGGCCAATCTTGAGGTGTAGGGTGTTTTTAGTTGTTGTTTGCACACTCTTTTGTTTTTTGTTCATTTTCTAACATTTATTTTCACCCTATCACATTTCTGGCATGCCCGGTGGGACCCACAAACCAGTCTCTTGTTTTCATGTTTGTTGTTTTTTGAATTTTGTAGTGTACATATAGGGCTTAATAATGACCAAGTAGACAAAGTGAACTTGCCCTATTGCACTGAACACCTGACAGCTGACTTGCTCTCCACAAATCTTGTGAGTGTTTTTTGGAACATTTTCAATAGAGGGGCACTTGTAGACGTGGAACTTTTCCTTTTGGGATGTGAAATTTCCATACAAAGTGAAATTTCCTCAGATAGGGTGAATATAACTGTGCAAATATGCCCAAGACAACTTTTCCAAAAGTGTAAAATTTCACTCCTTTAGCACTCATTTTGACTGCTTATATATATTAAACTCCCCTAACCAGGTACATAGTTTAACTAGGAGGTGTCAATCAATCTTGTTTGTTGCATTTGTGGGTGAGCTATTTGATGTATCCAATCCCCTTGTGCCATTTGACGATCCTGGGTGACAAGAAATTGTAGCTTACCATGTCTTTTGAGTCACCATTTTCTCTTTTTTAGGGACCTTCTTGGGGATTTCTTAATCACCCTAAGTGATCTATCTCAAACCACGCATACCGCTGGGGGTATAAAGGACGTGAGAGTTTTAAAGTTGTACCTCAATTCCAACCAATGACTCAGAAGCCAGATGGTATTGAAGAGTTGGTCCAAGCCTTTAAGGTTCTCACTCCATGCTTGTAATCTGCCAGGTTCACTTGGCTAGCTTGCCATAATGTGTATATCAAGGAATCCCTACTAACCATTTTCATCCTAGAATAGAAGATCTCCTTATTCTCACTTATGGTTCCTCCTACTAGACTTAGCTTGTGTGTGTCTCGAATTGTCTTCTTTGTGTGAAACCACAGTGATTGTCTAATTAATTGACTCAACTATATCCTTTTCATTGATGCTTGTTGTGTTTTGAGTCCTTTCCCTTAGTCATCTTATCAAAATTCAAGTTTAAACCTATCTAGGGGTGAACCTAACTCACCCAGGGGTGAAATTGACCTTGAACCAACCTTTTTCAACTTCGTTCACCCAATTTTGACCAACTTTAGCTCCATAGGTGAACTTTCCCTCTAGTCAAGCTTATTTTCCCCTTGGATAGCCAAACTTGCCCTTTAGATAGGCAAATTTTCCCTCTGGATAGGCAAATTTTTCCTTTGGATAAGCGAATTTTCCCTCTGGATAGGTGAACTTGACCTCTGGACAGGAGAATTTGACCTCTAGACAAGTGAATTTTCCCTCTGGACAGGCGAACTTGCCCTCTAGATAGGTGAACCTAACCTCTGAATAGGCGAACTTGACTTCCAGGGGTGGACCTGACCCTTGACCAGCCGATGTGGACTTTATCATCCTGCTTCATCATTTAGGACACCCATTTCACATTTCTACTACTGTCTCCCTCGCTTCAAACATTTGTGCACCCATTTTGGAGTAGTTCCATTCACCATCCTAAGACCATCCCTCAACAGCATCCATTCACCCATTCAGAGTCCTCATTTACCCATTTCGAACACATGTTTTGGTTATCCTTTCCCCGCCTCGGATCACCGGTATTCCATTGAAACCTCATTAAAGCAGTCATCCAAATTGACCTAGGTGTTCATCTCTAATTGTCATCCATCAAAACTGACTTAGGGTAGTCATCCATCCTAAGTCGGGCATCTTTGTCGGCCCAATAAATCCACTTCTATCTCAAGTTGGATTTGGTGTCATTATCACACATTCGCCCTTTAGTCAGTTAATCAACAACTAGCATTACCAAGGATCACTCTCGAACTCGGTTTCAGATTCCAATCATTATCATTCATCCTAATCGATCATCAATCCAAATCAAATCATCATATCATCCAATTCAGATCAACCAATTGTCTACAAATCAACCCAATCCGATCTCATCAAACAAAATTCACTTCAGTCGAATCAAATCAATCCTATCAAGCCACAGCCTCGTCAGCTAATCAATCATCAAATCAAATCAATCATATCGAGCCACATCCTTGTTGGCTAATCAATCATCAAATCAAATCAATCCTATCTATCACCAAGGTCATCCTAGCATCCTAGTCCATCATAATATCTGCGACAGTCTGCCTAGACCTTGGCCACAACAAGGAAAAATGGTTGAAGAAAACTCAACCAAACATCCTCAAGATCTAAACAATGTGCCTAATGCCTCACAAGACCCCCATAATGGTGTGAACATCCTCAAGATCCGCAGACAATGGTACATCATCACAATCCAATATTGATGGTCAAAACACATCACCACCTCGAGATGAGAACATGGTCAACCAACTCCTCGAACTTACATTTGAGGAACACTTTAGTAACCCTACCAATGTGCAAATGATTGACCACCTGCTCGAAAGACATGGGGAAGAGATCTTGGCACATCTCATTGAAAAATGTGTCAAACTTCCACCAGGTGTTGACTTATCCAAATACAGTGGTTCCACATCTAACGTACCCCAAGGTTCACAAAACACACCAGGAAGTTCATAAGCCCCCAATGTTCCTCTAGTAGAAGGTTGGAATCAACCTGAATTTGGCAACGTCGTTCTATATCCCATTAGCAATCCCCCACATCTTGCAATCTCAGTAGTGGGGGCTCCTCAAAAAAATGATCCCAATGATTCTTTTTCCTTTGGCATGCCACAAAACGTTCTGCAACCACTGCCACTAATGCTAACAACACCATCCCTTTCAAATCCACCTCCTGTCAGCACTGGGGGCAGCCCATTTACTGCATTTCCTCCACCTTCTAGAGCCACAAACCTACCATCGCCTTCGTATGTATCTCCACAGCCTCCCTAATCTAACCTACCACCTTTGTTATTGCCACAAGGTGCATCCCAACCAAGCGCCCCTTTTGGTACCCAACAACCACCTTTGCAAAACACCCCTACATTATCTCAGCCGCCCCAACAACAACCACTATATAACCCAATGATTTCTTCGCAACAACCACCATACTAGTCACAAAGCAATCCATCCTAACTTCCCACTCAAACCATATCCTCGTTCCTCGCATCCATCCTACGCTCGCAAACTCAAACACAATACAACATCCCGTCTTGGCCCACACAACATCTTACATCACATCAGCAACCACCACAACATCATTATTACTATAACCAACAACAGTCCTAGCAACAACCACCTTATGCGGCCTCCCAACAGTTGCAACAATACCATCAGTATCAGCAAGTCAATCCGCAACATCACATCCCAACTCCTCAGCAACCTACCTCACATTTTTATCAAACAAATCTTTACTATACCTCACAACAACCCCCATACCAAAAAAATACCTTGGCTTACCAGCAAGGGATGTCATCATCCTACCAAAATCCATACCTCAACATTCTAACGCTCTCTCAGCAGGATCCTTTATCGTCCTACCATCCATATCCATCCAACCCGTCACCAGTCAACTCAAATCTATTAGAAATCAAAGCCGCTTTGAAAGATCTTCAAGCTAGGACTGGCAAACAATCGTTCAAGTTCGAAGACATATGCCTGTATCCATTTGATCCCTCCATCTCATTGATCCCCTTCCCTAAACATTTTGAAATACCAAAATTCGATAGATATAGGGGGAACAAAGATCCTAAGGCTCACTTGCAGGAGTTTTACTCCCATTGTCAAGAGGTTATGCACAACGACAACTATCTCTTGCGCCTGTTCCCACGAAGCCTGACATGCAATGCCCTAGAGTGGTTCGTGAGCCTTGAACGAGGGTCCATAAAATATTTTGTGGACCTGTCCAAAAAATTTGTTTCCTACTTCTCTTTCAATTTGGAGGACACTGACACCTTAGATCTCCTCAAAGAGAAACAATGTGAGGGGGAACCCTTTGCTAGCTACCTTCAAAGGTGGCGTGCACTAGCAAGCCAAATGAAAACCCCTCTAAAAGAGAAGGACATGGTCACCCTCTTCGTGGAAAACTCTCATCCCAACATGGCTCATAATTTTAGATTACACTGTGTCACCACTTTCACAGAGATAGTGGAAAAGGGACCCATCCTTGAACATGCCCTTGTTGCCAAAGGGCACATCAAGATACACAACCATGACAAAGAAAGGCCATTCGATGACAAGCCACATTTTTGGAACAAGAACAAGAATGAAGTGAATGACGACGTCACTAATACTAAATGCATCCAAGTGGCTAATACATCCCAGAGACAACAACCATCCATACCTAATGCCATAGCCATACCACAGGGGACACCTCGTCCTCCTCAATAGCCAAACCAGAATAGTCAGGGGAATGCTAAACGCCAGTATGCTCAATTAGGAGAACCCTTGAGTGTCATCTTCAATAAGTTGTTACAGGTCAACTATCTGATCACGTACCCTGTCACCAAACCACTTGATGAATCCAAGCCTAAACCTGCCTGGTTTAGGGAGAATGAATATTGTGAATTCCATAAAATCAAAGGAAACACTCTGAATAATTGTCAAGGTCTCAAAAACTATGTCCAAGATCTTATCAATCAAGGAGATATCAAAGTTGACACTAGTCAAGCTTCATCATCCAATGCTCAATTACAGATATATCAAAATGCCTTTCCAAACCATAATCAAGGTGCAAGTACTTCCAACAACAATCCCCAAGACAACAACACAAATAATGTAAGCTATACGAATGTACCCCTCAATTACGAGGGTATTATTCATTACATTGAGCAGGTAGAACCCCGTGTATCTATGATACATGTCAAAGCCAAAGACCCTCATTGTGTTGTTACTACACGACGAGCCCGCATCATTGTCCCTGCAGCCTTTGCACCCGCCCAACCAAGTCCTGTGAACTCTAAGTACAACATTCTGGATCACTTAGGAAAGACCCCTGCTCAAATCTCAATCTTGGATCTACTTAAGTCTTCTCTTGTACATCAAGAAATCCTCAACAGAGCCTTACAAGAAACCCATGTACCTAATGACATCGATCCCACATGATTACAAGCTTTGGTAGGACACCTAGCTTTATCTTATCAGCTACACTTCAGCCATAATGACATGCCAAATATTGATGCCAATCACAACCGCCCCTTGCACATCAAAGTCTTGGTTTCCCGTCATAAAATAAAAAGAGTCTTGGTAGATAATGGCTCTGCCCTCAATCTATGTACTCTAAAATTCATAAAAAAGTGGGGTACACTCAAGTAGATTTAAGCAATCAAATCATCATGATCAAGGCCTATGATAATGCAGAAAGGAATTCTGAGGAATTATCAGTCTTCCTATCTAGGTGGGACCTGTAGTTTAGTACACTACCTATCATTTCCTTGATCTGTACTTACCAATAATATCCTCCTTGGCCACCCATGGCTCCACGCTATGCAAGCCATCCCCTCCACGTACCATTAGTGCCTAAAATTCCTAGTTAATGGAAAAGATATCACCATTTATGCTGACCCCCAACCATTTGAATACTGTCGCGCTTTAGAAGCATCATTTCCCCATTTACATTATTGTCTTGGGGTTGAAATGGGGGCATCTCAGTCATCATCCGCCAATCCACCCTCCACCACGATAGCCACTCCGTCTTCCATCACCAATCCTATAGTCACAAAAGTCCAAATCATTGATAAGGGGTGTGGTGAATACAAAATGCATACTGCTCTTAATGTAGCAACCATGCCACCGTCACTACATGAGGACGGTCAACCTTCACATGCTACTCCAAAGGAAGACAAGACTATCACCTTCAGTGCAAAAAACATTCCTACTACCACTTTTAGGTCCCCAAGTATCAAGATAGATGCACCAGAAGAGGATATAAGTCAATGGGTATATTGAGAAGAACCCCAACCAGATCCCCCTCTAAAAGAATACTTTCAGGAAGCATATCCTTGGTCAGCTACGTTTGCAAAAAGTATAACTACCAAGGAAGGGGCCTAGGTAAATAAGAACAGGGGTGGTTACAACCTATTGATACGTCAAAGCTGCCAAAGAATGTAGGCATTGGATATGACAAAAAGCAGAAAGGCCTTGCAACATCATCTAATACTTCCAATAGTGTTGTCGTGGATGATGGCTCATTGGAAGACATACCCGAGGAGGAATCCATCATATGTGCATACGATGACATCGATCACACAAACCTGCCATCCATGTTCGAATGCCTATCCGTCTGTACCATTAGCCTATCCCTTTGTCACCTTGAGCTTATTGATTGGGACCTACATGACAGCACACCCATCAATGTTTTTGTGGATACATATGTCAACCTTATGGGATTGGGGGAGGATGAACACTCTAGTCGCAAAAATAAGAATAAGAAAAATAAAATGCAGTCATCTAGTGAAAACCTCCCCGAGGCACTTCTTGACCTTGAAAAAGTAAAAATAAAGGACGCATCCGATGGCGAAAGCCTCGAAGAGGCGCTGGAGGATGGAGATGTTCATCTTCCCCTTGTGGGAACTCAGTTATCTACACGGCCGGCCATTCTAATTGAAGAAAGTCGAGAAGTTAATCTGGGCACCGCCGAAACTCCTAAGATCACATATGTGGCCAAATCACTCTCAAATCCAGAATATGTAGTCATTGTTCAGTTACTCCAAGAGGGTATTGTTAACTTTGCTTGGTCATATTCAGACATGCTAGGCTTGGACCCCGCTTTAGTGGTTCATCATCTAGACATTCGCCCTGATGCCAAGCCTATTAAATAGAAGCTCTGCAAGATGCATCCACAGGTAGCATTATTAGTCAAGAAGGAACTGGAGAAATTACTAGATGCAGGTTTTATCCAACCAATTGACTACTCCGATTGGATCTCCAATACAGTCCCAGTTGCCAAACCAAATGGAGACATTTAGATCTGCATAGACTTCAGGGATCTTAACAAGGCCTGCCCAAAGGACGACTTCCCTCTACCTAATATTGACATGTTGGTCGAGCTCACTATAGGACATGAGATTTTATTCCTTATGGATGGTTTCTTTGGTTATAATTAGATCCGAATTGCACCTGAGGACCAACACAAGACTGCTTTCACAACACCTTGGGGTACTTTCTGTTACAATGTTATGCCCTTTGGTCTCAAAAATGCAAGGGCAACATATTAGAGGGCAATGACGATCATCTTCCATGACCTCATCCATATCATCATGGAGGATTATGTCGACGACTTGTTAGGAAAATCTAGAACCTGAGCGAAACATCCTACAGTCCTGAAAAAGATCTTTGAATAGTTGGAACATTACAAGTTACGACTAAATCCAAAAAAGTGTGTCTTCGGTGTTACGTTAGGAAAATTTTTGGGTTTCATAGTCTCTCTAAGGGGTATTGAGGTTGATCCCGCCAAGGTGAAAGCTATTCTAGACATGCCACCCTTGCACAATCTGAAACAGTTAAGAAGCCTCCAAGGGAAGATGCAATCCATCTGTCGGTTCATAGCCCAGCTCGCGGATAAGTGTCATCCATTCACTCATATTTTGAAGAAAGACTCCACCTTTCGATGGAACCAACAGTGCCAGACACGTTTCGATAAGATCAAAGAATACTTAGCTCATCCACCAATCTTGATACCACCTATTCCAAGGAAACCCCTCCTGCTTTATATCTTCGTCACTTCAGTCGCGTCGGGGGCATTATTGGCACAACATGATGAATCATCAAAAGAAAGAGAAATCTACTACATCAGTCAAACACTGGTCGGCTATGAATTAAACTACTCTCCCATGGAAAAATCCTGCCTCGTAGTGGTCTTCAGCACACAAAAACTCTAACATTACATGCTCACTTATCTGGTAAAATTAATTGCTAAAATTGACCCACTAAAGTATCTGTTATCCAGAACCACTTTAACTGGCCGCATGGCCAAGTGGGTCATGACCCTAAGTGAGTTTAACATAGAGTATGTGGAGCGAAAAGCCATAAAGGGACAAGTCATAGCTGATCAGTTGGTCAAGGCGCCATTAGTATATGCTTACCCTCTGGACATTGAATTTCCAGACGAAGAAGTTTACACAGTCACAGACACACCTGCTTGGACACTGTATTTTGACGGCTCATATACTCATAATGGATCAGGCATAGGAATTTTATTGGTTACCCCTCAAGGTGACTACATTCCAAAATCATTCAAGATAGCATTCTCGTGTACCAACAACATGGCATAGTACGAAGCTCTACTCATCGGCCTCAGAATTGCAAAGCAGTGATGCATAACTCACTTGAAAGTCTTTGGTGATTCATTTTTAGTCATCAAGAAAGTTAATGATGAATTCCTAACAAAAGATGATAAGTTGTTACCCTATAAACACATGGTGGATGATTTCAAGAAATATTTCACCTTCATACAATTTGACCAAATTCCTAGGGTACAGAACAAAGCAGCTGATGCAATGGCCACTATCAACTCCCTGATTGACATGCCTAAAGATCAGACAAAATGTGAGTTCCTTGTGGAACAAATTTTAATCCCAGTATATGATATTCCTGAGATTGACATGGTGTGCGATATTGTGGATCCTGCTTCCCCCTAGTACCAAGACATATATACCTATCTCCATGATAATATTCTACCCCCAGACCTCACACGAAACCAACATAAATCCTTTATTCAACGTTCGGCCCGATAAATTATCATCGGTGATACACTTTATCATCGCGGGTATGATGGGATCCTCCTTAGATGTATGGATGAGACTAAAGCCTGCACGACACTAACAGAGGTACATAGTGGTGTTTGTGGAGCTTATTCAAATGGTATGGCCCTGGCCAAAAGGATTCTCTGAGCTGGATATTATTGGCCTACATTAGAGCATGATGCTTGTGAATTTGTGAAGAAGTTCCTTCCCTACCAACATGTAGATTTGATTCATGCTCTAGCACATGATCTTCAGCCCCTCCTAGCACTGTGGCCCATCTCTCAATGGGGTTTCGACTTGATTGGAAAGATTTACCCACCATCCTCTCATGGCCATACATTCATAATTACTGCCACTGAGTACTTCACTAAGTGGGTGGAAGCAATGCCACTCTCACAGATCACCGATATTCAGATCTCAAAATTCATCCTTTACCATATTCTTTACAGATATGGTATCCCATCCACTATCCTCTCCGATAATGGAAAACCCTTCAAAAACCAAGCCATGAAACACCTCTGTGACACCTTTCATATCCAACATCGTTGGTCAACGCCTTATTACCCCTAGGGTAATGGTCAGGCAGAAGCAACCAACAAGACCCTTATCCACATCCTCAAAAAGGTTGTCAATAATACCGGTCAAGATTGGAACCTCCATATTCATCCTTCCCTCTGGGCATATCACACCTTCATCTGTACCCCTACAGGTGCCACTCCCTATTCTTTAGTCTATGGCACTGAAGCCATCTTGCCAATTGAAGTTGAGATCCCATCACTGAGAATTTCCCTAAAAAATCTTATCAGTGAGGAGGATGCTCATGTTGCACGGCTTGCACAACTAGAGTTACTTGATGAAAGAAGAATCAAAGCATGTGATCATCTGCAAGCATATCAGAACTGCCTCAAGTGTAACTACAACAAGAAGGTTCTTCCTAAACAATTCTAGGTTGGTGATCTCATTCTTAAAGAGAACCAGTGTACCCAACAGGACCGAGACAAGAAAGAGAAATTTGAGGCAAACTGGTTGGGGCCTTATATCATAGCCGCTAAATATGGATCTGGGGCATACAAACTGACTACTCTTGAAGGAGAGCTCCTTGAAGAATCCATCAATATCATGCATCTGAAGAGGTTCTACACCTAAGTCTGCTTGGTAACCCCACTTGATCAAAAAAATTAATTTTTTTTTTATAGAAAAATCCAAAAAAATATGTCCTATGGTGAAAACCACCTTTTGGTGGCCTCAGATAAGTACGGGTGGTGAAAACCTAGTAATAGGCATCATCTGTAGAGGGCTTAATCATTATCTACCTGGCATCCTAGTTATTTTATGCTTCCTCACTATCATCCTCACCCATCCCATCCTTGGCCGCTTGGTATATTTTTCTTGAGCATTGGATGATTCATCTTGGTTATCCCTCATCCTGAGATTTTCAGTATCCTGCTCTGAGATTATGTCATTCATTTGATCATTGGTTAGTTTGTGTCTTCATATAGCCCCCCCCATTGTGTCAGTCTCCATCTAGATCTCATCCTGTCGTGTCTTTAGCCGAATTATGTTGCCCCTGCACTGTCACGTAGGCAAGGCTAATCATTTGATCTGCCCCTGGGGTATTTTGACCATCCTGTGTTGGTCGTTCATCATCTGCCTTCATCATCCTCTTTCCTTTATATCCATGGTCTTTTCTTGAACTATGAGGGCTCTATGCTTTCACGTAGGCAAGGCTAATCTCCGATCGGCCCCCGAGCCCCTAGGTATGTAGGGTGTGTTAGTCTGTTTCCTTGTTTAGCTCATTCTTCACAAACAAAATCCCCTAGTGTCAAGACATCTGGTTAATGAAAAATATCTTGCGTCAACTGGGTCATTTTAGTTTAGCATCCAGTATCGGTCTTAACAGGATACATCCTTCCTAGCAGACCGCATCAATCCCATCCATCCCCTTGATCCTATGGAAAAGGCATTTTGAAATTGATTGCAATTTTTTGATGCTTTTGGACTTTGTTTATCATTTGAGCTCCCTATCAACACTTTTCATGGTCACCTTGATCCATCATATCATGGTGTGCTTTGACTGGTCAACATAGGGGTGTATCTTGATCTTTTCTTTGTTGTTGTCTTCTCGGTTGTCCCATGTAGTACCCACCAAGATCCCTGAGGTCTTGTGTGTTTGTGGTTATCCCAATACCTGGCCCGACCAAGGTCATCGTGACCTTGGGGTGTCGGGATAGCCTTTTTCTTTATTGTGTTTGTTTCATGCATTGGATGCCAGCTCACCTTGGTCTTACTTATTAGGGTATTTGGTATCTTATGCTATAGAAAAAATCAATGCTCCGAAGGTGGAAAATTGCATTCTTGACTGCATTTCATTTCACTACATACATTCTTCATTCAACCTTCTTCATAACCCAGGACTTGTGATTTAGGTTGTGCAAGGGCTTGACTCTTTTCCCTCCTGATCTTCCTCTTAGGATACTAATGGTTTTTTGACAGGTGCAGTATTACACCCACAGTACACCTATCGCCTATCCACACTCCCATGCAAGTCCTTACTGACACTTAGGTTTGCATTATAGGAACTTATCTTTCATTCATATTTCATGTTACATTATAGATTCAATATATTTCATAGTTCATAGGCTAATTAGATTAAGCATCGTAGTTTCATTTAACCCATATACGTCCATATTAACATTTACATAATGCATGCATTATATTGTTGGCTACATCCCAATTACATTTCGTACCAAATATTCATATCATCTTGCATTATCAATATTAATATATGCATAATCATCCATCCACATAAGCATACAATATCATATACATGTGCATAAATAAATCAAATCATCCATCCACATAAGCATGAAGTATCATATACATGTGCATAAATAAATCAGATCATCCATCCACATAAGTATGAAATATCATATACATATGCATACATAAACTGAATCATCCACCACAAAGAACATAATGCATAGTGTCAATAAGGACTATCCCATATCATAATCAAAATAATACAATGTACATCTCGTCACAAAGTCTCAAGCATAATCTACCACATATCCATCATATATCATCAAATAAGGTACAAAATCCAGAGATGTAGAGCACCTCTAATCTCTACCGATAAGTACTTGTAGACACATAAAATATACTGATTGACATCGTGCACTTGATCTTGACTTACTAACATCATTTCTTCTTGAATCATCCCTTGGTCTAACCATTTAATCAAATTCCCCTATCTAATTAAATTCATCAACTTTCATCCCTTAATTAAATAAATCATTTTGTCTAATTAAGTCTCTTTTTCTTGTTAATTAAATCAATCCATCTGATCTAATTATCCCTATTTAATTAAATAATCAATTTTATTTGATTAAATCTCTAAAGTCTATTTATTAAATTAAATAAATTAAAACCTTATTTGATTTAATCTAACACCATCTCTTTTAATTAAATAAATCAAAATCCTTGTTTAATTAATCTTTTGTCATATTCCTCTCTTATTTGATTTAAATAATTCATAAATTTGAGTCAAATAGGTCACATCATCTAACCTCTCTCATTAAATTAATTAACCCTTGACTAATTTAATCTCATCTCATGTCACATCCTCTAGATAATGCAAGTTGCACATGAAAATAGATTTAATTCATTTATTAAATCTTTATTTTCCTCACAAGGCATCTTTTGGAATATTCTCTCAATTTGAATTCAAAAATTCTAAGTCAACATGTACATCCAACAAGGCAATAAATTCATCTTACATGTCCTTTGCCTTGAGCCAAGTGGTATTTATTGCATTTTCCCTTCCCTCTTGCATGTCATTTCAACAAATTTGAAATTCAAATTCATGCATTTATTGGCACAAACCCCAAATCTTGCACATCCATCATCCATTCATAGCTTGACAAGTGGCATCATATCATTGGATGAATGTTAGTCCCACATTGCTCAAATTTGGAGATTTATCCATCTTATAATTCTATAAATAAAGAGCTCATATCCTCATTTGATCATCCACAATCCAAGCAAAGTTACCATGCTCAAATATCTCTTGAATTTTATCCATTATCATTTAGTCATAGCTAGGTTTTTGTAGATTTGGCTTGGAGTTCTCATCTTTCATCAAAAAAGTGGATCAATATCATCAATACAATCAAGCTTGCAATCTTAGGAATTGGGAAAGGGCCAATTTTCATATCAAATTGGCACCAATTCCCCCATGGGATCATGAGTTTGCACATTTAAATTAGGATTCAAGCTATTTCATTGTTTTTATTTTGTTCTTCATTGTTTTCTTTCCTATTTTGAGTTTGTAAATGGATTTCACGGGGAATCCTTGTTTTAGTTTGCAACTCCTTGTTTAACTTGTTTACTCATGTTTTTTTGCAAGTAATAGGAAAAGGGTTCACACATTTAGCGCTAGAAGGAGGGCAGCATCTCACTTTCAATTAGTTTTTTTCAAAAATTCTGCGTTTTGATTCACACACAGAAAATTCCAACGCTTGGATCTTAGCGTCGCTATTTTGGCACTGCGAGCTCTTCAACGTCGCTATATGGCACTGCTCAAAACACAAACTCCGATGCTAGACTCATCCCACCGAAATATTTGAATTTCAAACTCCGCCGCTGGACTCACCGACCTATAGAAATTGTCAAAAAAATATTAAACTCCGACGTTGGATGAAAACTACAATGTGGGGTGAAAAGAGCGACGTAGTTGAGCTCTCTGTCCCGACACAGAGCGACGCTGACTGGTAAGTGGTGCTCTGAGGGCACCACTGAGAAAACAAACTGCGACGCACTCACGAGTTGTGATGCTGGAAGACAGTAAAAAGGGAAAATTTAATTTTAGCACGTGTCTTTTGATTGATGATCAATTTATATTCTGTTTTCTGGTTTTTAACTTCTGTATTTTCCAGAATCTAATTGGTTTTCCTCACTTGTAGGTTGGATATTGAAAACAAAGGAAGGAGGAGCATGATGGCGATATTTTGTTCAATCAAAGTGTTTTTAAACACTTTAGTGTTTGTTTAACACTTCGTTAAGGATTTATTAGCACTTCTTTCTTAGGACACTAATTTTCCTTTGGGTTTAAAAAGAATCTTCTTGTTTATTTCTTGCAAAGGGCTAAAATGAACTTTAGGATCACAACTTACTAGATTTTGTTTCTTGGATTAACAAATTGAACAAAATGTCTCTCACTTTTGATTTGGTGCTCTAAAAATGAACTCACATTTTGCTTTGGAGATTTAAAAAGAACAAGTGTAACTTTATTTTCTTGAGGGCTTACTTAAACTAAAGCCATTGAAAAAGGATGTATGTGCTTCTCTCGCGCTTTATAGTGATCTTGAGAATCAAAAGGTCTTTTTCATGACTTTAGGGTGAGACAAAGCAATCACCTCCACACTTCGATTTGGGTTTAAAATTGAACATCTTGTGCGAGTGTGAGTGGGGGCATTGTTGTGTATATTCTCTTTCCTTGTTGCCAACAAGAATTGATCGAATTACGAATAGTGTTTCTTATTCGCTTTTGTTTATCCTAGAGGGCCTGCCTTGGGGAAAAAGTACTCACCCAAGGGAACGACTCAACCGATAACTCTCTAAAGCCAAGAGTATTTCAACTGGTATATAAATGTGGGTATTGGAGTAAACGCCAATATCATGCGGTTGATTCTGACAAGATGGATCCGAAAGGGGACTCCTGCCATATGGGTCAATCTCCATGAACGAAAAGTCCTTACTAAAACCCATGTGCTAGAATTTTCCAAAATCCTTTAATCTATTTGTTGGTGCAAGAATGGTCGTTCTCAAGCCACCCCACACTTTTAATGTCTTCTAGTAGAAATGGAAAATATGCCATGGGAGTTTCATGGGTGTTGATGCTTGGCTTCCCCGTATAAGTGAGTGTTGTGGAGGGGAGCCAATGGGGTCAAGCATCTAACCATTCGCTAGAGATAAGCGTAGCTGGACTTGTCCAAGTGGGAATCTAACAAATATTGTCTTACACATCCATAGGATTGTACTTATTCTTGGGTTACAAAATGCATTGCTTGATCGAAAACACCATGGAAACAAACACTTGAACCTCATCCAAAATTTGAACCATTTTGAAGACAAATACAATTGACTCAATCCATATGTTATTGCTTTCCCTTGGGATTCACATCCTTAGAGGTTTCTAAGCATTGGATTATATCTCAATTTGTCTCCTTAAGTAAACAATAGGAAAACCCTTGCCTTAAGTTCATTGAATTTCCACATAACATATCTTGTGGGGTTTGAAAAAATTAAGACATTGGACATCTTAGTTTGAAAACCTAATTGAAGAAAGTGTTTTTGGTAAAATAAAGACATTAAGAAAAGCTAAGCAAAATGAAATTTCATATGTGTTGAAGACTCACAATCCCAAAAGAAAATAATTGGTTGGAAATCTGAAATTGAATGTTCAAATGACATCATTTCTTGGTTACAAAGGTCTTTAGGAAGCATTTGCATGCTCTTCAATACCTAGGTCTAGACAAACAAAGTGTCCTTTTTAGGTTCATCTTAGGATCAAAACAAATCAAAATCTTTTTCATCCATCCTCCAAAACATCAAAACAACATCATCTCATCATCACCTTTTGGAAAATCTTGAAATCATCCCTAATACTAGGCTTTGTGGCAAAATAAAAAATCATCAAAATCATTGAGACTAAATCCTTGAAAACATTATCAAAAACACCTTTGGCTAGGTATGTGTAGATGCATCCTTTTGCATATGCTTAGTCAAATTTATCCAAATCATCTTGTCTAGCTTAGTATATGTTGATGAATCCTTATTCATATACTTAGTGAAACAATCATCTTGTTTGAATAGGTGTGGGTAGATGCATCCTTCTCCTTGCACATATTCAAATCATCATCCATTGAACAAAGTTATCCCTTAGATCATCATCCAACATCTTAGGGTCTTTTTGTTCAAAATCAAAAGCAAATTAAGGACGAAATCTCAAATCCAAAAACAAAATCAAAATCAAAATCTGCAAAGTCCTAAAAGCCTAGTATCTCATTCAAGATTTATCAAAATCCAAAAGCATCCATATCATCCATCCCTAAAATCATCATCATATCATCACCCTTGATCCTCAAGGCATCCTAAAAATTTCTACTTTGGGGCATAAAATAATGATCGATCCAAAGAATCAAGAGATTCATCTCCCATATTCTTGAAGATTGATCCTTGTTTTATGGTTCTAACTAGATCTCAATACAAGAAGAGTATGGAAGCCAACAAAGAAACACCCGCTTCAAGCGACCTTAGCCAAACAAACACATAAATGAATCCTGCTGAATCAAGTAATCCTTTGACCTTCTCATCATCACAAAATCCGCAAGAAGAAAACCAAGGAGATGACCTTACATTTGGAATGTCTCGCGAGGAAATGATTGAAATGCTCCAAAATTCGGACAACCATAGGATCGTCAACATCATGATGAGACTTAACCCTTCGTTATACATGCTTGAGCTAGCAAAAAAAGGGGCCAAGTTACCTTCGGATTTTGATGTGAGTACCATAGTAGAGGCATCTTTTCTGCCAATTTCATCCACCATTCCCATCTCATCTACACCCCCATCTCAAAACATCACGCAAAAAATTCCGCAAATCACAACATTGTTTGCTCCAACCCAACCCAATGTTAATAAGGGAAGTGCATTTCTAAATGCAATTCAAACACACCCCCTTGTTAATAATCAAAATTTGGATGCAAACATCACCTTGGAACAAAACATACCCCAAAATCCATTACACAAAAATGTTCCTCTCACATTCCATCACGATCCATCATCATCATTTTTTCACACAACACCTCAAACACCTCTTTTCACAAATTCAAAAGAAGAGGGAGATATGTTTGGATCAGGGGGCATATTTGACACCACAACATTCTCGCAACAACTCACACCCCTTACATTTCCACCTCTCCCACCATTGACATTATCATCTGCACCACTCCTTGGTTTAGGGCTTCCTCCCCTACCAAGTATCAACCAAAATTATATCCCAACCATCAATCAAGGCATTACACCAAACACTCAAAATTTGTCATTGATATTGCAACAACAAATGACAAACACACAAGCAATGGCAACACCATCAAACACCCCCTTAATATCACAAAGCATGGTCTCACAAGGACCAATCCAATCAACAACACCATCCATCATGCAAAACATCAACACCACCTTCACAAATACTATTCCAAATCCACCACCACCTCCACCACCACCAACTTCCACCACATCAAGCCAATACGATGCGACATTGCAAGTTGCTTTCCAAAGAGGATACCAACAAGTTCAGAAACTAAAAGCCAAACAACTAGTTGCTCAACAAGCTGCTCAAGCTGCACAAGCCGCCCAAGCAGCCCAAGCCGCCTTACAAGTGCAACAAGCCCAAGCGTTATTGCAACAACAACAACAAGAAGCCACCCAAGCCGCACAAGTGCAACAAGCCACACAAGCTGCACAAGCCGCACAAGCCCAAGCTTTATTGCAACAAAAACAGGCTACCCAAGCCGCTCAAGCATTGCAAGCATTACAAGCACAAAAGACCGCTCGAGTACAAGCTCTTTTGCAACAACAAGCTGCTCAAGCACAAGCAGCGCAAGCACAAGCTCAAGTTCAGGAAAATGCCCAAATATCAAGCACAAAAAACTCAAGCACAAGCACAACTTCTTGCACAAGCAACACAATTGCAAGCATATCAACAAGCATTAAAGCAATACCAAGAGCAGCAAGAAGCAGCAGAATTGGCAGCCCAACAACAAGCATTGTTGGAACAACAACAAGCACAAATCTTAGCATAGCAACAACAAGATCAACAACAATCGTTGTTCATACAAAAGCAGGTGGAAGCCTACCTTTCTTTCCAGAACATATAGATACTATCAAACAACGCACCAAACAACCCATGATTGAAACACCCTAAAACACTTTCATCCCACCCCCTGATCCACAAAATGATGTGACGACACAACTCAAGTTGCTCTTGCAACAAGTGCTCGACCTTCAATCAGGGCAAACAACCAAAGAGCCAAGCAACTTGTGTCCCTATCCATTTGATAGGAGCTTAGTAATGAAAGCATTCCCCAAGGGATTTGAAATCCCCAAATTTGAAAAATATCGAGGGATGGAAAATCCTGAAGATCACATTAGGGAATTCTAGGTTCATTGCATGGAAGTCGCATATGACAATACTTATCTGATGCGGCTATTTCCTAGGAGCTTGGCGGGCCACACTATAGAATGGTTCTCTCGCTTACCTTCAGGCATTAGAACATTCCAAGAAATTAGGGACGCATTCATTAGAAATTATGCATGCAACATTGCAATGGATGTTAGTCTCGAAGAACTCTCAGCTCTAAAACAAGGAAAGGGTGAATCATTCACCTCATTCCTACAACGATGGCGATCCAAGGCCAATTGGAGCAAGTGGACCATGCCAGAAGAACAAAAATTTTTCACCATCATAGCCAACCTTGAAGGCCGTTTGGCATTTCATCTCAAAGTTCAGGGCATCACCACATATGATCAATTGATTTCCAAGGTGCTTAGCATTGAAAGAGCCCTTGTGACCCAACCCGCGGAACCAACATCATACCACGAACAACAAAACAACCGCCCACCATCCAATTACAATGATAAACCTCGTACACGGGCAAGGAACAAAAATGTTACTAATGATGGCATCATTGATGCCAAGGTGGTCATTAGTGCCCCTCACCAACATACACCCGCACCACAAATCCAAATTCAACACCAAAACCGCCATCACACAACACACCAACCCAACAATAATCCAATTATCAATAATCTCAATGACCAAAGGGGACCACCCCCAACGTAAAAGTTATCCCAAATGAAAATACACCATTTTGGGGGAGCCACTTGAGGACATAATGAAAAAATTGATCGACGAAAAACTCATCAAGCTTCCTACATTTGAGAATTACCAAGAACCCGATGTCAAACCTCCTTGGTATAATGAGAATGAAATTGTGAATTTCATAAAATCAAAGGCCATACCACAAACAGCTGCATTAGACTCAAAAACATCATCCAAGATCTCATCGATAAGAAAATCATAAACATGGAACAACCTACGGGAAATTAGGATCTTAAAATATACATGAATCTGATGTTGAATCATGGCAACAAAGGGAATAAAAATGATAAGGGGAAGGGAAATGTTAATCATGTGTATGAAATAGTCGTTGCCTCCCTAAATGAAGATTGCATGGTCATCACCATCAAGGGCGCCCATGCCAAAGATTATGGAGTCACCACAAGAGGCGGCAAAGTCACCATCGCAGGATCATCCCAACCAAATAGGGTCCCTTCATCTAGATCTGTTCCGCATGGCTACAATGTCTTAGATCAACTCAAGAGAACACTAGCACACATATCCATCATGGAGTTGTTAAAAATCTCATCTGCCCATAGGAAGATCCTTGAGGAAGCATTAGCCTCATCCACCATCCCCGCAGATCTCAATGCGGAGCAATTCCAAGCTATGGTTGGAAATATCATAACGCCTAATCTCCTTACATTTTCTGACCAATATTTCCCTACCCAACCATCTCACAACCGTGCACTTCACTTGGAAGCCATTGTACACAAGAGAAAAATAAAAAGGGTCTTGGTGGATGGAGGTGCGGGCTTGAACATATGTTCCCTAAGCCTCATCAAGCAATTAAAAGTATCAGAAGATTCCATTGACAAAGGAAAGGGCATCATGATAAGAGCATATGACGACCAAGAAAGAGTGTCTCAAGGCACGATTAAACTCCCTATTTAAGTAGGGCCAACTCTCATGGAAACCACTTGTCGGGTCTTGGACCTGGACTTGCCATATAATATCCTCTTGGGATGCCCATGGATCCATCCGATGAAAGCTATAGCATCAACCTTCCACCAATGTGTGAAATTTACACATAATGGACAAGAGGTTATTGTCCATGGAGATCCCGAACCTTTCTCATATTGCAAAAATATTGAAGCAACGTATTACAAAATTTCCCAAGTTCCAAAAAATGATGGGGGCCCATCCACACCATACATCGACCCTGCCACTCTCACGTCCACTTTTGCGACAGAGACACCCACCATTCCCACCATCCCCACCATCTCTAACATCAAGCTCATCATCCAAGAGGACGATTGTGGAAGCTACAAGCTCCCTAACAATGCTTTTGTGATAGGAGAGTTACCACAATCTCCTAGATCACGTGGACATCCACAAGAAAACAAAGCCTCCACATCACAAACATTTCCTGAAGACTATCCTGAATTTACAAGATGGGGAGACCTTGGCCAGGAGGTTATTGAGGCAGATCCATCACACATGCTATATCAAGATGAAAGACCCGCAACTAATTTACCAATGGATGAGACAAGCAAGGGCCTACAAATGATGCTCGCAATGGGCTATGACAGAAATCAAAGATTGGGACAAAATGACAATGGGCTCATTATACCTATCATGCCAGAGATGCGACCCATAACAAATCTTGGCCTTGGATGTACCCCTCTGAGTATAACCATACATGGCCAAATTCCTCTGGTTAGAACGGTTAATATTTCTCCTCAGCCAATACTAGCACAAGTACACTCACCAATATCCACAGGTAGAGAAATACATAACTTTATAACTGAGGCCTATAGTAGTAGCAATGATGAAGATACCATGACCAATCTACCTAGGTTATTTGAGGACACCACCCTGTGTATAATTAGCACCCTCTCCTTTGAAAAAAACCATCAAAATCATGAGATCCGCTTAGTCTACCCCCAACTGATCGATTATGACCAACGAGGACCACCAGTTTTAGATACATTCAAAAATAATGCAGCACTCTCAAAATTCATGGGATTGAGAGACAACATTCTAGATGGGGATCATAAGGCATGGTTTATAATGGAGTTGGACACACATTCCTATTACGGGGAAACGATTGAATCCTTCATTCGCAAAAGTGAGAAACTAAGAATCATATCCAAGTCCTTGGGTGAAAACCATACTGTGGCACTCTCTGACAAGAAAATAGTAAAAAGAAAGGATGTATCCAATGGTGAAAACCTCTCTAAGGAGCCTAAGGATGAAGGATTCAATCTTCCTTTAAGAGCTATTCATCAGGAAAAGTCAGCAGTCTTGGCCAAAAAATGCAATCCTATAAACCTAGGAACAGAGGAGACCCCGCATATCACATTCTATGCAGAATCACTACTATCAGAAGAGCAAGAACTCCTAGCAGCATTCCTAAGGGAAAGGCAAATAAAATTTGCATGGAGTTATGCTGACATGCCAGGGCTTGATCCAAAGACTGTGGTTTATCACTTAGCAGTGTATCCAGAAGCAAAGTCAGTCAAACAAAAGCTTCAAAAAATGCATCCTCAAATTGTCTTATTGGTCAAAATGGAGCTCAAAAAGTTGTTAGATGCAGGATTCATATGACCAATTGATTATCCAGAATGGGTGTCAATTTTGGTATCTGTTTCAAAGCCTGATGGAGCCATCAGAATCTGTATAGACTTCAGAGATTTGAACAAAGCATGTCCCAAGGATGATTTCCCACTTCCCAACATCGACATGATAGTAGACATGACAATAGGACATGAGATGCTATCACTAATGGACGGATTTTCAGGATATAACCAGATCATGATAGCAAAAGAAGATCAACATAAGACGACTTTCACTTGTCCAACCTACTACTGGAACATGATGCCATTCATCCTAAAGAACGCAGGAGCAACCTATCAACGGGACATGACATTGATATTCCACGACATGATTCATAAAACAGTCGAAGACTATGTCGACGACATTCTAGCTAAGTTAAGAAAAAGACAAGATCATATAGAAACCCTAAGTGCTATCTTTGACAGACTAGAGGAATACAAAGTCAGACTAAATCCCAAGAAGTGCATCTTTGGCGTACAATCAAGTAAATTTCTAGGATACATAGTGTCCATGAGGGGTATTGAGGTGGATCCGGCAAAAGTGAAAGCAATCCTTGAGATGGAAGCACCAAAAATATTAAAACAACTAAGAGGTCTCCAAGGCAAACTTCAATCCATCTAACCATTCATAACACAACTAGCAGACAAGCAGAACCCATATTCTCACCTACTCCACAAGGGGGTAGTGTATAAATGGGATACAAAATGTGAAGAGGCATTTAACAAAATCAAGGAATATCTAGTGACACCGCCAGTCTTAATGCCACCCATCCCAAGAAAGCCATTGATCTTATATGTATCAGCAACAACAGCAGCCCTTGGAGCTCTTCTAGCATAGCATGATGAAAATGGAACAAAGAGGGCTATCTACTACATTAGCAGGACAATGGTCGGTCATGAGCTAAATTACTCATTCATTGAGAAATCATGCCTTGCAGTAGTGTTTGCATGACAAAAATTCAGACATTACATGTTGGCACACAAGATAAAGCTCATTGCCAAAATTGACCCCCTCAAGTATCTCTTATCAAAGGCAATGCTCACAGGAAGAATGAAAAAATGGGTAATGATACTATCAGAGTATGACATCGAGTATGTAGAGAAGAAAGCCATCAAGGGTCAAGTTATTGTAGATCAACTAGCAGAAGCACCTATTTATTCTGAGAATCCTCTTGTCTCAGAGTTTCTAGATGAATCCATTTTTCCTCAATGTAGCTGACCACTGGAAACTATACTTCAATGGCTCATACACACAACACGGATCAAGGGTTAGTGTCTTCTTCATCACCCCACAGGGGGATTTCATACCAAGGTCATACAAACTAGCATTTCCTTGCACTAACAACATCACAACATACGAGGCTTTGACTATAGGTCTCAGGATAGCAGTGCAATGGAATATCATGGCTCTCAAAGTGTACGGAGACTCTGAGTTGATCATACACCAAGTCAATAATGAATATTAGACCAAGGATGATAAGCTCACTCCATACAAGAAATTGGTGGAGACTCTCAAAGAATCTTTTATAGAAATAACATTTGAGTAGATTCCTAGAACCAACAACAGAGTAGTAGATGCCATGGCAACAATTGGATCCCTATTAAACATCCCTCACAAGGTTCCAAAATATGAATTCTTGATTGAGCAGCTTCTCATTCCCGCATTCGGGGTACTAGAATCAGAATTCATGTGTGAAATCATTGGTCCTGGTGATCCTTGGTACCATGACATCTACACATATCTTCGAATAGGAGTCATACCAACTGACCTACCATCAAACCTAAAATGAACCTTTGTTAAAAAGGCATCCAAATTTGTCATCCTAGGTGATACCTTATACCGTAGAAGCATAGAAGGTACCTTGCTACATTTCCTAAATGTTGAGGAGGAATTAACCGCTCTAACCGAAGTACACAATGGTATCTGTGGTTCACACTCGAGTGGAATGACCATAGCCAAGAAATTGCTAAGGATGGGGTATTATTGGCCCACAATGGAAAGAGAAGCACATGATCATGCTAAAAGGTGTCTACAATGTTAGCAGCATGGGGACCTCATCCATGCACCAGCTGAAGAACTTCATCATATTATCACACCATGGCCCTTTTCGCAGTGGGGACTCGATCTCATTGGGAAAATCACACCCACCTCATCCAATGGCCACAAATTCATCATAACTACAACTGAGTACTTCACAAAGTGGGTGGAAGCCATACCCATGACGTATATAACTAGGAAGCAGATCTCAAAATTCATCCTGAACTATCTCATATGTCATTACCCACAAGCCATTATCTCAGATAATGGGACACCATTCAAGAACCAAGATGTTTGTGACTTGTGTGAGAAATTCAAAATCCAACATCGCTTCTCCACCCCGTACTATCCCTAAGGCAATGGCCAAGCAGAAGCTACAAATAAAACCATCCTCAAAATCCTCAAGAAAACAGTCAATGATGCAGGTCATGACTGGAATTTGTAGCTTAATCCCACCCTTTGGGCCTATTGAACCAGCATCCGTACACCCACCGACACCACCCCATTCTCCTTGGTCTACGGATTAGAAGTCGTACTCCCCATTTTGATTGAGCTCCCATCCCTCAAGATATCACTGCAAAACCTCATCATGGATGAAGAATCAAGACTAAATGAGCTGGAGCTACTGGATGAGAGACATATGTATGCTTTAAATCATTTGCAATTCTATCACAATAGACTCAAGAGGAGCTATAATAAGAAAATAAGAAGCAGGACATTCCAAATTGGAGAACTGGTCTTAAAAGAAAATAAGAAGAATGGCCCAAACCCAAGCAGCAAAGGAAAATTTGAACCCAATTGGTTGGGACCATTTGTCATCACAACAAATTACAAATCAGGGGAATATCAGTTATCAACCCCTGAAGGGGAACCTCTACAGGAGCCCATGAATAGCTCCCATCCAAAAAAATTTATGCCTAAATCTTCCAAGTTATAGAACCAAAAAATCCAAAAAATCAGAAAAAGTCCTGAAAAATGGTTACTTCGGTGAAAACCTGGCAAACAGGTGTCTTAGTGACAACAAAAAATTAAAAAAATAAAAAATCCAAAAAAATCAGAAAAAGGGATTGAAAATAGTAAAGAAAAAAATCGTCCTCTAGTGAAAACCACTTTGGTGGCACTTTGGGCAAGTACCTTGGTGAAAACCTGGCAAATAGGCGCCTTGCATAAATAAGCACTTTCCATCCACCAGGATCTGTATGGCTTGTTCTACATCATCCCTCCATTTCGTTTCCATCATCCATCATATCCAGATCTCCATCCATCACTCATCCACTCGCATCCGCACCATAGCTGGTCCTGTTTTCGTATCATGATCCCTCCTAGTACTACTCGGCCCATCCTCAAGGTCATTTTTTCCTGCCTTTATCGGAGTAGTATATTTCATCACACTGGGGGCATGTTCTTATTAGATCAGATTCGTATATGATCTTAAAATCAGAAAATTAGAAAATCCAAAAAAAATCCAAAAATCAGTAAATCTAAAAACATCAAAACATATCAAAATTGAAAAACAAGTCAAAAAGTCAACCAAAAGATCAAAAACATAGTCATCTGGTCGAACTACGTTGTCTTTAAGCTTGAACATAGGCAAGGTTGATCTTTGATCATCCCTCAAGACACTTATGTCAATCCTATAGGAGTCCATCACAATAAGCTGACATCTCATCATGTATATCGTCATCTGTAAATCGGTCAAGTCATTGGTCAAACTACGTGGTCTTTGCATGTATAACGTAGGCAAGGCTCATCTGTTGATCAGCCCTCGAGACCCATAGGATAGGTCTTTAGGTTAGTCTCTTGGTCAAAATCTCAGAAAATCCCAAAAACATTGGAAAATAAAAAAATCAAAACATTTGCAAAATCTCGAAAAAAACCAAAAACAGCCTCAAAACATTGCAAAACATCAAAAACATCCAAAGATTTGAAAAAATCCATCCACCTCATCTCGATTGCACCCGCAATTAACATCACTCATAATAAACTGATCGTCATCATTAACCTTTGGTGAAATAGTTAGAAACAAGTCTAGCAAATTAAAAGTAAAACTCCAAAACGTCAAGTCTTAAGCCTAAGTCAGTGTGTAAGCAAGTTGGTCATCTCTTCGTATTGGTAACTAATCATCCAGTTGGTCCCATATCAATCATCCCTTAGAACACTTTGGATAAACAAAATGACATGCTGCCATCCACTAACATGTTCTAGGATGAATCCTTCCTATGATGGGCATTATCTTTTGGCAATAAGTTTCGGTTATCATCCTTAGAAAACACATCCTCTTTATGTTAGCGGTATTGAAGAGGATCAATTTGTTTACTTGGTCTTTATCTTTTGACTTATCTTATTTTGCGCTCATTCCAAGGACATCTCGATGATATCCGAACAGAGGATTTAGAGAAATAGGAATGGGGCAACAATCATTATCTTTTGTCTACTATGCTTGATAGACATTCTTGCAATATAACCTTGGTGAATACTTGCTTTTGTTAGGTATGTATGGAAGAGGTCTAGGGCAATTTGTTGACTATTGCATGGATAGGTTTACCTTTCCGTGTTTTGGTCCGAGATGTCTGAAACTTCTGAAGTACATCCTAGCAAGGTTTTCGTATGTCAGGTGTGAACAAGAATGCTCCTATCTATATGTCAAGTCAAAATTCATCCCACTGGGTAAAACGCCATCCTGGTTTTCTATACCTTGATGCATCGTACCATGTGTGTTATCAAACATAAGAAAATTTGGCCCTTTGAAAATTCCAATTCCTCGGCAAGTAATCATCATCATCATTCACATTTGCATCATCTTGTGTCTTTTTGAAATGACTTCTTCTTACTAATCACACTAACAAGGTACTATGACAGTCGATCATTATCACCATCATCATCACTGACCCTGCATCCACAAATCATTAGCATATTGCATAAACATATCATATAGGAAGCATATGCATTGCATTTTAATCATCATATAAACAGGTTATCATAAACATTCTTCATAGATAGGTGCATCCATGTCAGTGCATTTCACCCATTACATTGCATCTCATGGCATTATATCAATCATTGCATAAAAATTCATTCGCATTTCATAACCATTTCATATAAATCATCACATAAGCATCTATAGAAGCATTTCATAATCATTTTTCGCATAATCAATAGGTATATAAGCATTTAATTCATTAGGCATACACACTTGCATAACATTAATGACATCATATCATCACATTAAGTTCACATTACATTATGCATTACATATCATTGCATCACATACATCATTATTTATTGCATCTCATAAAACCATCTCATTATGCATTAACACCTTTTCATTTGCATCATATTACGACCATCTCATTCACATTACCATAAATAGATCATCACATTTGCATATCATAGGTTAACATAATATAGATCTGTTAGTCATAATCATAACACATGTATCATCATCAGAAATAAATGCATCCATAAAGACATCATTGCAAAGCATATAGAAATAAACCATCCATGCATAAAGGAGAACATAGTACATTGCATCAAAATTGGCTCATATATATCATCAATAATGTCACTGTCATAGTACAAAAGAATAAATCAGATCACTGTACATATATGTCAATCGGTACAAAACGCCCATCGGGCTATCAAAAATGAGCCCATAAGGTGCAAAAAAGTATCATAATATCTCGATCAAGCTCGATCTCTGTGAATGCTGCCCTCGCCCCTGTCACCGTGACCCTCTAGTGGTCTCTAGCTGGCCCACTCTGAATACTATGAGACCCAATTTGATCTGGGTATGGTATCATGATAAGCCTGACGGTATTACTCTACCTCTCGGATGGCATCCCTGTAAGATCGCACTGGCACTGTGCCCTGGGAGGAGGAGGCTGTCATACTCTCGATTTGATGTCTGTGGCCTAGCTCTGTAGCTGCATGTAGCTTTGCAGCCTATCTCTGCTGCACAACCTGATCTCTCTCTACTCTGAGTTGCTCTCTCTCAGCCCTCACCTGATCTCTCTTAGCTATCACAGCCTGAACTTGGGCCTATAACTGCACAATCAAGGCATCTCGACCGTCTTCCTGTCCCTGTGGCTGCATCTGAGGCTGATCCTCATCTCATGGTGGCTCCTACTGTTGATCCTGCATATGTATATCTCTGTGACCTAGTGGGAGTGGGGGCACACCTGGTGGATCCTGTCGAATCTCAACCCTCGGTCCTCACCCTTGTCCTCTCCCTCTACCTCTGACTCTGCACAGATTTGGATCCTCACCTGAAATGGTCAACCAAAGTGGAGGCTGGAACCAGTCCCTGTAGGCCTGAGTGGTGCCTAGATCTACTAGGCCCTAATCGTAAGCCCATGGTCGGGCTACCAAGTGCCTGAAGCTGTCAATTGCCTCTAAGGTAGGAATGCCATGTCCCCATGACACCAATGTCATGCTGCAAGCAAAGACAGCTACGTAGTCGTCATCAGGTCGATCCTGCGGCTCTCCAAACTGACGCTGCACGCACCTGGGTAGGTACCTCTTGATCATCGTATGCTCCTACCCCTGCATGTATCAGTCCTGGTGGAAATAAAAGAGTTGATTGGCATCATCGGCCCATCCAGGCCGACCAAGGTAAGGTCTCCAAGTGAAAACAAGCATCTCATTTAAGACCCGCCT
Organism: Sequoia sempervirens; assembly: GCA_007258455.2. Lineage (NCBI taxonomy): Eukaryota > Viridiplantae > Streptophyta > Pinopsida > Cupressales > Cupressaceae > Sequoia > Sequoia sempervirens. The sequence goes on from VDFB02255242.1 coordinate 244,646, forward strand.
CCAGTAGGGGATCCTGTGCTCACCAGTGTGTGTAAAGGACACACTGCCTCTGTATCGTACCACAAGAGCATTGTCTGCCCCCATCGGAACTAGAACGACACATGGACGCAGCATAGAAATGTGCTCCCACACCCAGATGTGAAGTAAATTCACTCCAGCCCTTACGCTCTGCCATCCATGTATACGTACTCGTGTAGGTCCCTGTAGAGTGAAGCCAGAAGAACAGGCCCCCATGCGAAACAAACTGGCCTATCTTGGACCATCCGCTCCTAGCAATGCCCCCAGCCGAGACTAAAATATTTCCCTCATCTGTCTGGGGCAACGAGACCCGAAATAACGGCTACAACCACCTAGTGGTAGGGAGGTGCTATAATCCTGTATCACTCTAGCTCAATCTGTCCCTCATAGTAGATGATGTCCCGTGTGGCGAGGACTCTGACGCAGGACTCGCGTCCCTCGTCCATATCAAAGATCACTCGTTGGCCATGAATAGGAAATCGTAGAATGCGCCAAACGTCCTCCAAATTGACGGTGGCCTCACCAGTGGGGAAGTGAAATGATGACGTCTCATTGTGCCACCTCTCGGCCAATGCTAATAACATCCCTAGGTGATTGCGCACGGGCGCCGCGTACGTAATGTGCCATAATCCCACAACTCCCAGTCGATCCTAGTCCTTATTGCTCAGGTCTCATAAGATGCTAGCCAAATCTCGTGACTAGTGCTCCCGGGAGTAGAGCTCCCTCGTCGCATCCTACATCAAGGAAGGTCAGTGTGTTAAAATTTTTGAAAAATTCCTGGTCAAATGCTCCAAGAACGTCCCCAGCGGCGCAGTTTGTGATGGCGTCACAGTTTGATTTTACTCAAACTCTGACGCTCCAGCCCAAAAAAGAGCCAAATGGTGCCGTCGCGGCACACTTTCCCTTCCAGCATCGCAGTTTGGGTGAAAAGGGCACCGCCGCGATGCACTTTACCCAAACCGACCCGCTGAGCCCAAGCCCAGCATCAGAGTTTGTAAACTCCAAACTGCACCGCTGCAACGCAAAACAGCTCCACGCGACGTAGATTGAATGCCGAGCGGCACTATATAGCGCCGCTGGAGGCGAGCTCCCCTTTTAAAGCATTAATTATAGCATTAAATGAAAAAACTAAGCTTGGGTAAGGGTCACATACCGGTGCCCTGATGCTAGGTGGCCGTTGGTATGTCTGAACTAGATCAGTGATGTGCAGGGGAAGCTATCATTGCGCCATATCGTTGGAGGGTTAGAGCTCAAATCTCAAGGTTGCTAGCGGAGGTGTGTGAAAATGACTTGAAAGTGACCCCTCGGGCCCCTTTTAAGCCTAAAAATTAGGGTTTTTTCACCTTGTTTGGCTGTCCTACTAGGGTTTTGGACCCCCAAACCTGTTTTTGTCCGATTGAGGCTTGTTTTTCATCATTTTATTGTATTTAGACACGTTTGTAGCCTCCCGGACCCCTTTCAGACCTATCGGGTTTTTTGTCATCTTTTTTCATGAGATCACCCAAAAAAATAAAAATTTTGTCCTATCTCTTGAGGGGGAATTATAATGGCATGTTTTCTCTTGCCATGCAGCAGTCGGGCAAGTTTGTAAATATAAAAAAAATTTAGCTTTGATCGAGATCGTTTATTCTTTGAACCAACACAACGAGTGCATTGCTTCAAAGAGGGGCAAAATGTAGACACGTAAAATATACAGATTGACATCGTGCACTTGATCCTGACTTACTAACATCGTTTCTTCCTAAATCATCCCTCGGTCTAACCATTTAATCAAATTCTCCTATCTGATTAAATTCATCAACTTTCATCCCTTAATTAAATAAATCATTTTGTCTAATTAAGTCTCTTTCTCTTGTTAATTAAATCAATCCATCTGATCTAATTATCCCTATTTAATTAAATAATCAATTTTATTTGATTAAATCTTTAAAGTCTATTTATTAAATTAAATAAATTAAAACCTTATTTGATTTAATCTAACACCATCTCTTTTAATTAAATAAATCAAAATCCTTGTTTAATTAATCTTTTGTCATATTCCTCTCTTATTTGATTTAAATAAATTCATAAATTTGAGTCAAATATGTCACATCATCTAACCTCTCTCATTAAATTAATTAACCCTTGATTAATTTAATCTCATCTCATGTCACATCCTCTAGATAATGCAAGTTGCACATGAAAATAGATTTAATTCATTTATTAAATCTCTATTTTCCTCACAAGGCATATTTTGGAATATTCTCTCAATTTGAATTCAAAAATTCCAAGTCAACATGTACATCCAACAAGGCAATAAATTTATCTTACATGTCCTTTGCCTTGAGCCAAGTGGCATTTATTGCATTTTCTCTTCCCTCTTGCATGTCATTTCAACAAATTTGAAATTCAAATTCATGCATTTATTGGCACAAACCCCAAATCTTGCACATCCATCATCCATTCATAGCTTGACAAGTGACATCATATCATTGGATGAATGTTAGTCCCACATTGCTCAAATTTGGACATTCATCCATCTTAGAATTCTATAAATAAAGAGCTCATATCCTCATTTGATCATCCACAATCCAAGCAAAGTTACCATGCTCAAATATCTCTTGAACTTTATCCATTATCATTTAGTCATAGCTAGGTTTTTGTAGATTTGGCTTGGAGTTCTCATCTTTCATCAAAAAAGTGGATCAATATCGTCAATACAATCAAGCTTGCAATCTTAGGAATTGGGAAAGGGCCAATTTTCATATCAAATTGGCACCAATTCCCCCATGGGATTATGAGTTTGCACATTTAAATTAGGATTCAAGCTATTTCATTGTTTTTATTTTGTTCTTCATTGTTTTCTTTCCTATTTTGAGTTTGTAAATGGATTTCATGGGGAATCCTTGTTTTAGCTTGCAATTCCTTGTTTAACTTGTTTACTCATGTTGTTTTGCAGGTACTAGGAAAAGGGTTCGCACAGTACTAAACACTCCATCCTGTGTCTGTCAAAAAATTGGTATCTTGTCATCTATTCTCTGGCTGCTCTACTATGAGCTACCCACATCTGATTTCTGAGGAGAGTCTAGCACTAACCCACTATGCATGGGAGTCCCCTGATACTCATGGGTGGGAGTCCCCTAGTAACCACTGAGAGGAGGAGTCCGTTGATAGTTACTATACCTTCTGGTACGTGTCCCTAATGACTGGGACAGTGTTGGCATCAAAGGTACTTGTTTGATGTAGCATGTCATGCACTGCGCCAGATCTGGAATGACATGCTCATACGCTCACCTCCAGTAACTCGACTCCTGCATATGATCATCTCACTATGCAGCCTGATGCCTAGTGGCATTCTGCTCAAGTCTATACCTATCTCGGTCTCCGCTAATAACTCTCTGCTCCTGTACCCATGCCTCCTGTGCCACTGTCAATTGTTGTACCTACTTTGTAACCCTATCTCTCTCAGCCTCTGCAGCCTGTAACTGTGCACGTAACCCCTGTACCTCTGCCTTCGGATCACCCACTCACCATGCGTTTCCCTTAGCTGAGCCTGTGCTGTGTCCCGCTCACTCTGTAATTGTCTACATCTGTATCTCTGCGACATATCTCTCTCTTTGCGTGGCCTATGCCTGAGCCTCTGTTGCATCCCTGTCCCTCTGAAGTGCCTGAAGTCTCAACTCAGAAGAATCTCACTTTCCAAAGACTTGACACCTGTGACACCGCTGCATCCCTCTCTCTCCGAAGAGACTGAGCCTCTGACTCTGCCACCTGCCTCTCACTCTCAGACACCTGAGCACGTGCCTGTAGCTCATCCCTATCTGCCTCTATGACCTGCACCTATGCCTGTGCCACATCTCTCTTTGACCGTAGCATGTGTATCTCTCTCCTCATCTCCTCCTTTTTCTGTTGCATCAATCCCATATCCCCTACTGTCTGCTCTAAACAGTCCACTCTGTCTCTGAGCTCAGCCTGCTCCTTGTGAAGATCTACTCTCTCCCTCTGTAACCACTCTAACTGTCCCTGTAGACCCTCTATATCTCCAGTAGTCCCTACCCCAGTCTTTGATGGCTCCTGCCCTATCCTTCCTCCAACGACTTGCTGTATCGCCGCCTCTACCACAAAACGGTCTCTCTCCCATCTCACTGCATCTCCCTCCTCATGCTCCCTGGCCACCTCCGCTCGTAGTCTCTCTATCTCTGCCCGCAGGTCAACTGTCTCATCTTGTGCCTCATCCCTCTCTCTCATCAATCTCCTCTCCACATCTGACACCAACGTGGCCAAGACTGAGCAATCTCTCTCACCTTGGGAAAATTGTGCCTATAGCTCGCTTAGTGTTGCCTCTAATCTGACCCACTCTTCCTCTATATGTCGTAATCGCTGCTCGTTGAGGCGTAGTCTCTCCAGAGTCTCTCTCAACACTACCACGGGATCCTCTCCTCTGGGAGGTGCTATCGACAGTGGTCAGATGTCATACACATCAATGTCAATTTCCATCTCCCGCGGCTCATACCAGTCACTCTCTGTCGACGCCTCCATCTTGTCCACATCAATTACCAAGGGGGCTCCCCCTCTCCCTGTCATCCTCTCCTACCCTCCATTGGCCTTGCCCTCCACCTGTCTCTGTCGTTGCTGCCCTCCTGTAGCCATGTCTGCCTCCTGTTTTGCCCGTGCTCCACTGGCCTCAACCTCCTCTCTCTCCTGTTGCTGACCTCCTGGGGATGCACGTGCCTCCTAACTCCTCTCTTTCTAGACCTTCGGCCCCCTATCTTATTGTGCTGTAGCCCAAGCCTCATCCTCTCCCTCCTATACTCCATCTCCTCCTCGGGCTCTGCGCTATCGTCTCCTCCTTCTAGCTTCCCTCACTGGCTCCTCAGCTGCTCCACCTGCCTCATGTCCCTCCCCCTGCTATCCTCTCTCCTGGCCTACTCTCTATTGCCCTCGGGGTACCAGTCCCTTCGCCCTCAGCCGTCTCTCATCCTCTCATCTGAACCCTAGTGCTCCCTCAATCGACACTACTGGGGTAATCCATGGTGGTGGATGTCGCTTGAACCACTGCCGATATCGATCTGTCATCCCTGCATCTCTCTCCCCCTCCTGCCTATTTGGGTATGGCACAAACTATAGTGCCTCCAGCTCCTCCCACACTACATCCAAATCCATCTCGGCCCCCCATGGCCGCTCTCGTGTCAGTCATCAGAACATCACTCACTCTGCAGAAATATCTTGCCTCACTCCAAACAAACGCGTCACCCGATTGGGTCTGTGTAGCTCCACCACAAGTGGACCTCTCCCAATAATATAACAGCGGGTAAAGAAGTAACCACTATGTGCCTCCTCATCGTCCCTCTAGCCCCTAAAGCGTCACAGCATATAAGGATGCCACACTATCATCTCCGCCTGCACATCATCCAGTCACCTCCTCCATACATCTACATCTCTAACATCCTGATACCATAGTATTGCTCTCGCCTCTGCCCCCATCCCCAGGCCACGACCTCTCTGTCATCTTTCTCTCATCCTCTTTGCATGATCGACCTAGTCACCTTGATATGCTCCCAAGCCCAGACCTATAGCAGTGTGACATATGTCACACTCAGCGCCCTCTGATAACATACCCAGTGCATATTCCGGTACAGCTGTGCCAACATACATGTCCTTCACACAAACTGACCCTCTCGGCCCTTGATGATATGATGAATCACCTCGACAAACCTGAGAAACAAGAATCGACCACTCTAGTTTGGCACCAGTATCCCACTAATAAGCCCCACTAGGTACAATGACAATGTTGATACCCTGCAAGACAAACATCTGTCTACATCCAGCTACTATCACTGAATTGGTAGCTCGTCACTGCCAAATACAACCTGCACAGACTCATCCAGTGCCTCGCTCATTACCCAACACTCGCTAACTGCAAGCCCTGCTATGGGGAGCCTCAAAATCTACCAAACATCCTCTAAAGTCACTGTCATCTCCCCAGTCGGCAGATGAAACGTCGATGTCGCTGAGTCCCAACACTCTATCAAGGCTGTCAACATGGCCCTGTGGGCCTTAATCATTAGATACAATAGCATATGAATTAGTCCTGCCTCTGCTAGCCTCTAGTGATCTATGCCCGTCATCATCGCCATGCATCTTGTCAGCACCTCGGACTGTCTCTCCCGTGTCTGCAAACTCTCAACATTCTGCATCCATAACAATAGCACTGTGTCAGTTTCCCTTGGCGTTGTTTTGCCCCCCCTTTTTCTATCTTACTTCTTCCCACCCTAGGATTTTCCTTCTCCATCCCACCGCTTTCCCCCCTCTTCCCCTGCCTTTAAATTTTTGGTCATCTTGGATCCTTGCCCTGGCTTGGGGCGGACTTGCCCTGGGCCCTGGGCGGCTTCACCCCAGTCCTTGGGTGGACCTGCCCTAGCTCGGGCGGTCCCGCCTTGGTGCCTGGGCAGACCCGCCCAGCTCGGGCGGACTTGCCCGAGCCAGGGCAAGCGTTCACCCAAGCTCCCAGGCAGACCTTCCTACGCCCTTGGGCATACTTGCCCGGGCGCAGGTGGCCCCGCAAAATCAACCAAAAACAAAGCATTCCCCCAGCTAATTTTTTTCCTCTAACCCATTTTTACCCAGCTTGGCTCAACAAAATCCATATTTTCTTTTTTGAAAAAATTTAGCCAAATTGCCCAAAATCACAAAGTGGAGTTTCAAACTAACCTAGCGTGGCACAACACATTCATTGAAGAATCGTCGTCTCTCGTCCACCTGATGAATGATGTCAGTATCGTACTACGGCATCGTGTCCCTTCCCTTCTTGCCCTCTCTTTTTCTCCCTCTCCTCCTCATTTGACAGTTGTCCAAATGAGGAGAGGTAATTCCTAGAATTACCTTTTATAGCTTTTTCCCTCCCTTTTTAATCTTTTAAAATAAAGGAAATTTTTTCTTTTTATTTAACCTTTTTTTCCTTCAACTAATTCACCCACCCCCTATCTTCCCGGGGCCGCCATTTGCACAATATACACCCGTTTGCCTCCATTTAAGTGCCAATCTTCTTTGTTTTTCGTGCTCTTTCCAACGCCATATACCACTTCATACTTTCGAGAAGTTGTCTAAGTCCCTTTTCCTTCCCCGTCTGCCTTCTCGCGGGGGCATACCCTACCATTCTCTCCCAATCTTCTGTCATAAGCTTTCTCTTGCGAGATCATGCCATCCCCTTTATTTCTCCCCCGTACGGGTAGCTCACACAAACTCTCCCATGCTGGTGCATCTCCTTTTCGGTCACCTCTTCCATAGAGTCATCTGTATTTTATTTTCTTCGAAACCCTATTATGCTAATAGTGTTTTGAAGAGGGGCAAAATGTAGACATCTAAATTTGACCACTTCGATATGGTCAAAGACGTCTCCTTAATCATCCTGTTGCTCATTTAATTCATCTTTTCCAGTATTAATTAAATCACTCATTTAATTAATATTTCATGTCCTACATAAGGTTTCCAAAGTATTTAATTTAATAAATATTTTTCCCCTCTTTCCTCTCTAAATTAAAAAAATATATCACTTTATTTAATTTAGTCATATTATCTTTTAGAATTTTAAATTTATTTTTAAATTCCTCACTTCTCTCTCATTGTCACATCCTCCAACTTTTGCAAGTTGGTCTCTAATCCTTCTTAACAATCTAACCCTCTTTCTTAGTCATAATTAATTTATGATTAAGATGTGCACACCCCTAATCATCATTAGGGTCCCATCCTCCATAATTTCTCACTTGCCTTTAATTTGTCATTAACTTGTCTAATCAAGTACTTGCACAACCTTAATCACCTAATTAGGTCAACCTAATCCCCATATCATTTATGGAATGTGTCCTAAGTCAACCTTATTAAAGACTTTTTCTTTTTGGAGAAGGCACTCCATTCCCAATGTGAATTTTTAATTCACATTTAATTCCCCAATGCATCCCTTGGAATTTAAAATTCTTTTTCTCATCCCCATAAGGATATTTGAGGAATTTTTAATTCCTCACATGTCCTCTCACCCACATGGAGACAAGGACCTCCTTTATGAGGAGATCTTGTCCCAATCCCAAGGTGCTATGTACTACCTCTATGTCATGTATTATCATTCCACCTCATGTACACATCATCATTTTCAAGCCACTTCATATGCCACATGTCAAGATATGAGGGCTTGTGAGTTCTCAACTCACCATAGCCCTACATCTTGGATTTGTTGGCTTAATCCCAACAATCCATTTCCCTAGAGAATTCCAAAATCTCTATAAATACCCACTATTTTCTCTCATTTTTAGAGAGATAATTTATGCTAGCCAAACTCTTGCAAAAAATTTCCTTGAGTCATACTTGCATCCATTTTCACTCATCTTCCCATCCTCATCTCATCTCATAGCTTGCATCTCTTGCCATCCAAGGAGCATACAATATCGAAGATAGAAGGGCCAACCAATGGACAACTCAACAAGATGAAATCTTTCATTTTGCTTAGTTAAGTTAATCATTAGGACAATCTTGAGGTGTAGGGTGTTTTTAGTTGTTGTTTGCACACTCTTTTGTTTGTTGTTCATTTTCTAACATTTATTTTTTCCCTATCACATCATCATTTTGAGTCTCATTTGCGGTGTTTTGTAAACGGTTACATCATTTTGGGAATGTCAATTGCGGTTTTCTAGATTGCAGTTGTGGTGAATGACAGTCAATTGTGGTTAACAATGTTTTGACTGAATTTTGACCAATTTTGGTGTGATTTTGTGAAATCAATTTTGGTAAACATAAAAAATTGTTTGAAGACACTTGTTTGGTCTGATATGAGTGTGAAAATTTGTAATTTCAATGTGTATAAAGACACTCGTAGACAATTCACAACCTAGGTTGGAAAGGATACTACTTGTTGAGTTCCTACTTGGATTGCTCCAAACACCTAAACAAAGCAGACAATTAGAGATCTTAGTGACATTGGCTCCCCCTTACATGACATGGAAACACCAAAATATCTTATCCTTGAAGATACTAAGATCTTGTGAACCAAGGGAATTCTTGTCTCTACAATGAATGGTGAAATGTAGGACGACTTCAGAGGTCAAACCTCCTGCAAAAGAAAGTAAAAGGGTTTTTGGCCTCTAAAGCAAGTGGTTCTTAATCAATGTTTTGAGGTAGTACTGGTGCCTATACATGTGGCGAGATTAGCTCAATTAAGAGGCCTCCTAGTCCCTTCATTAGAAAGGCTTTTGATGTATCTCACAGATACTGAGGATGACACTCCTCGGTATAGGGCATCTGCACCAGGTGATTGAAGACTTTCCCAACAATCACAATTATTTATATACCAGGCCAAAATAAAGTACCGCTTAGGTCATTCCCTCTCACAAGTTGGGAGGAAGGCCCTCTAAGGGTAATAAAAGCAAGATAAGTATGTTTTTTTTAATCTCTAAGATCACACAAAGCGCAGGGAGAGAGCATACACAACACCTTTTTCTCACACTCGTGTGATGTTTATTTTAAAAAGAAAAATCCCAAAACCAAATGTGTGGGTGATTATGCAAATTTCTAAAAGATGTTTTTGATTCTCAACATCACCAAATGGTGTGAGAGAAGAGCATACACACCTTAAGAAAATTTACAAAACCACAAGACAATGAAGACACTAGTTCTTTTTTAACCCTCAAAGCAATATGTGAAGAAGACACTTGATGCAAGGTTAATTTTAGACCAATGAGTGAATATGAAAGTTATTTTTAACCAATGAGTGAATGAATGCAAATTGCTGTAAATTTTAAGCCCAATGACATGTAAATGCAAGGTTAATTTTAATCCCAATGATTGTATGAAAATGAAACAAGGTAGAAAAGTTAGCAAAAATCAAATGAAATGTCTCCTTTCCACCTATGCCACATGTTGGAAATCCAATTTCAGTAACATAAAACCCCTAAGCTATGATATGCAAAAGATTTAAACTGAAAGATTTGACTGAAACCCTAAATTTTAAATTAACAGGCAATTGCATCACAAAAAATATCAATTTCGGCTCACAACCAAAAGTAATTGTGTTGCAAAAATAGTGATTGTGTCATTCTAGATGTCGACTGCGGCTCAAAAAATTGATTGCAGTTCTCGATCAATATCAGATGCGGTGAACCCTAGAGCGATTGCAACAAGTGACAGTTGATTGCGTCGTGCGAACCTAGACCTGCAAAATATGAAAATTCTAACTGAATCCAAACAACTAACAACTAGTATGATATGCAACTAAGGTTAACCTAAGGAAATGAAAAACCAGATAATAGAAATTTGCTAGAAACCCTGAGAAATTAAACAAAGTCAAAATGTGCCCCAATTTGAAGCAGTTGCATCGTTCGGTGTCGTGATTGCGGCTTTGTGTCACAGGAGATTGTGTTGTTTTACCTAGTGGTCGCATCGATCCATACTTGCATGTCCTTTCACATCATGTTCACTGATGTAAATTAGGGTAAAATTATCAAGGTTAGGAAATAAAGTATATAAATTAAACCCTAATAACAATGAAGTACAAATAAGCATAAAGACATATTTAACATAAAAAAAATATTACCAAAAGGTCTTCATGTCACCATTGATTCACCTCCATTGCATTTCTCCATTTTGCTTGATTATGATAATTACCCTCATATTTTGAGTATGCAAATATTCCTAATGACAATGGCAAAGCAAAATATTGAAGATTCTAATTGACTAGGATGCACTTGACTTGATAGCTTAGGTTGATAAGATAGAAAGATGTCTCAAGATAGCTTGTGGATGCAAGAGATGTAGATGGCCTAACAATGAAAAAATAGACGTCTTTTATAGAAGGTCAATTTTTCATGAAGGGCTAAAATTAAAAGGTTAATTTGACTTAAAGATCAATGACCAAGAATGAAAGATGATGTATGGCATAGGGTTAGGGTAACATTAGGGCAAATGATAAGGATGGATGGTTAAGATTAAATTATAAACTAATTTAATCAAGGGTGGACATTAATTGACACATGGATAAATAAGGATTGACATGGATAAATATGTGATAGGAGATTAAATAATAATTTAAAAAATTAATCTAGGTGGCCAATGAATAATTAAATAATTAAAATAATTATTTAATTATAGAAGAAAGTGACAAAGGGAATCTTTTGAATTAAATAATGATTTAATTCAAAATTTCAAGAGAGTGGATCAATTAAATAAATTAAAATTCATTTAATTTATGGTAGAAGAGGCTAATGAATATTTAAATAATTTAAATCAATTATTTAGTTATAGTGGAAAGTGGTAAAAATGAAATAAATAAGAATTTATTTAATTTTAGAAGGGACTTAAATATATAAAATTTATTTAATTAAAAAAAGGAGGAAAATAAAGAGAGCAATGAATTAATTAAATAAATAAAATTATTTAATTAATAGAAGACTTATGACATTAGAAAATAATTAAATAATTAATCATTATTTAATTAACGACGAAAAGGGGAATAATGAAGAATTTAGAAGTCACGGGCCTAGGACAATTTTTAGTGTCTACAATTCCTAAATTGTGTGACAATACAAATGCAATTAATATTTCCCATAATTTGATAATGCATTTAAGGACTAAACACATCTCTATCTGGTATCACTTTCTAAGAGAGAAGGTTGCAAAGCATGAAGTCAGAATGGAGCATGTTCCTGCCAAGGATCAAATTACAAATATCTTCACAAAGGCACTTCCAAAGGATACTTTTGAGTATCTTTGAAAAAAATTGGGGGTTACTGCCCCTTGTTTAGAACTTGAAACTTTCAACACTACAAAAATTTCTTTCACATATCAAAACTTAGCACAGTAACAAAGTAGAATATAGCAATTTGAATCTTCAACAACTTCAAAACTTCTTAAACAATGAAATATATAGCAATTATACTTCTAACTAGATCAACAATAATGAGAAACAAAGAACACACACATGCACAAGGAGAACACCAGATTTATGTGGAAAACTCAATGAGGGATAAACCATAGTGAGAGTTAACTCACAATATAAGGCTCACTACCAAAAAGACTTGCAGGAAGGCTCACTATATTAGAGCAAGATACAAAGGACTTGGTGAACTAAATACAACACAACTTCAGGAGCAAGATACAAGGACCTGATGAGATTCACTATCTCAAAGCAGGATACAATATGATTTAGAGAGAATTACAATGTATGCCAACACAACACTTTGGTGACTAAGGCATTATAGCACAATTGATTTTTCCTTTCACACACTTTAGCACTATCACTATTGGTTATTCAATATAATTCACACACACTTCTTCACCCTTGTACACTTCTCTGTCTTGTTGCATCTAAAATAATCTTGCAATTATATCCACTACAACACTTCAAAGGTTAGCTAAGAAGAGGATAAAGTAATGAATTCAATTGGTCAGACACCAAAACATAATTTGGTCCTATCTAGAATATAAAGAGGACCCAAAACAATTGTAGCACTTCTTCCAATGTGATCCAAAACCATTTACATGTAGGCACACATCAACCTGAGTCAACATCAAGGAAATGTGTGGATGAAACGTTGAAGCACATAATTAGTTGAACTCTAAACATACTCATTGAATTAACTTGATGTGGTCCCAAACAAGATAGGTCAGGACCCAAATCTATTACACATTTTCCATTGTTTGTGCAGCCCCCAAAGCACATGACATAAGCAAAGGAACAATCCTTGTCAGTCAAATATCCACAAATAACCTAGAAAGCCAAACACAATGCAAAATCAAAGTGGCCAATTAGCAACATGCGGATCACATGGGGATGTTCCTTGAACATCCAACAATACTTCCATACACTTATTTCATACTATCATTCCATCAACAACCACTGCAGATCAAACAAGTACATGACACTTCATTCAAGAAGCACATAATGCTTAATCATGAGGTATAACATTAACATATCAACTTGCTGACCACTTTAGCACATGAGATTGAAACTAAGACACTACATAGACATTGAGAGCACATTCACCAAGCCACAAGAGTAAAGAGATCAATGCGAAGAAATGTGAAGAATTTCTCGGACCAGTCTGGACAACCAACAATACTGCCAACCTTTTGCAATTCACAAAAACCTCCTTGATAACATAGGTAATATGAAAAGATAGGAGTGAAATGTCCACATAACACTGCCATTGAATACCAAACCACAAAACCAAAGCATCACTAGTGGAGAAATGCGGAGCATTCTCCCAAACAAACTTTAATGCAAATTCCTAAACCAAAAACACTTAGGCAACTTCTAGAGGCAAAAAATTCCTTTTAACAACACATACTTCATCAGGAATATCAAGAGAGAGCATAAGACATACTGTAGACCTTCAACAACATCTCTCTCTCCACTATCAGTCATGCTTCTAATCTTCATCTTAATGCTTCTAATCCTTATCTAAATATATCATTATGAAATCAACTCTACTGATAGCAATAATACATAATGAACTTCAACAACACTTCTTAGATGAACTTCAACAACTCTTCTTTGGATAAGGCATGACATACAACCATGAACTTCAACAATTTTTCTTTGATAAGGTATGACATCAAACCATGAGCTTCATCACCAATGTTATCCCAAACTAAATATAACAATGATAACTAATACCAAGGATTAACTTATTTCTCATGTGTTGACATCAATGACAACCAAAAATTAGTGTTGACATTAATAACAATGATTGCCACCAATATCCTTAGTGTTGATATTAATGACAATGATTGCCAACAATCTCCTCCTTTGACATTGATGAAAGCACACACTGCTCACTCTCCCCCTTTAACATCAAGGACAAAGGGAAATACATTTCTGCACAAAGCAACAAGACATTCTTTGACTTTAGGAACAAAGGGAAAAATATATTCTATTGGAACAACAACACATACCCCCCCTTTGATCAACAACACATCTTTAACCAATTGTATATACACAACAACTGCACAATATCTCCAGGACTCCCCCTTTCTACCAACTACTCTTTAGAGGTAGCACTCATCAATCTAGGAGTAAAGGATATGACATGAATTTCTCCCCATGGATAGATGCACCATTTATACATCTAGTTAGAACAAGGTGGGGAAATTCCAATAACCTGTAACTTCTGCCACAAATACTCAAAAGTATCATTTGAAAGTACCTTAGTGAAAATTTCTCCAATTTGGTCCTTGATAGGCACATACTCCATTTTGACTTCATGTTCTACAACCTTCTCTCTTAGTAAATGATACCGGATTAAGATGTGATTAGTTCTTGAGTACATTACCAAATTCTTGAAAATGTTAATTACACTTGTATTATCACATAGTATAGGAATAGGTTCATCATAAACCACCTTCACATCCTTCAAAGTATGCTTCATGCAAAGGACCTGAGTAAAGCAAAATGTTGCATCAATATATTATGCATTTGATGTGGACAAAGACACTGAATCCTATTTTTTATTGAACAATGAGACCAATATATCTCCCAAAAATAATGCATTTCCTCTTGTACTTCTCTAATCATCAACACAACCTACCCAATCAGCATTAGTATAGGCACTCAAAGAGAAATTTTGATCCTTTCTATACTATAGGCCATAATATGGAGTACCCTTCAAGTATCTGAAGATTATTTTCATAGATTTCTCATGAGATTTCTTAGGATTGGCTTGAAATATGGCAACCAAACATACCACATGTAGACCAAACCTAACAACTACACCAACTCATGTAATTGATTTGATCAAGCACCAGTTGACAAAGTACCAAACATATGTTTTGAAGAATAGATAGGCATTATAACACACTATTATATGAAAATAGAGATTTTGTGGTATACCAAATCATATCATATATCAAGATTGCATGAACTGAACATCTCCACAGATTTGTATGGACAAGACTTTGCTTCCAAAAGAAACCAAAGCATTCCAACAAGCCTTCAACATTTCTTCACTATGCTAGTTCAGAACTTTGTCACTAATATCTTTCACTTCAAAAGGTATAAAGACTTGAAAGCTTGGATACCTTGATCAACTTGACTTCTAGTCTGCAAGGAAAAACCTTTTTTGTTGAGATATATGAAACAAAATACCTTGATTTTTCCAAAGAGAATGCACTATGAATGCTTTGAAAAACTTTTGAAACTTACTTTTTCTGATAAATTTATCTCTATGTGTGGTACACCAAACTGGAATGGAATCAATCAAAACAAGTGTACCAACCTTCACACAAAATCTACCTCCACTAGGATATTTAATAAATATCCATTTATGCACTAACTGATTTGATTCAAATCTTCTTTCATGCTGAAGTCTTCAATGCCTTTTCTTTTTAGGGGGAAAAAGGATTCTACAAGTGAAATCTCCCCTTGAGATAATGCTCTATCTCATTTTGTATTAGAATCTTATGTAGAGTGCACAACTGTAGTATCATATTTCTTCTCATGGTCTTCTTTATAGACCCTTTCATTTTCCATATTTTTCTAATTATGGGATTCAACCTTTTTTCTAAACTAGTGGCCTAGCAAAGCCACTTTTGTAGTAGTTTGTCTTATGTCCCATATTATTGCATTTTTAGCACACAATGTTGTGCTCTAGAACAAGGTCATTTCTCTTCACATTGGATCTGCTTTCATCAACGTTGTGACCATAGTTGTTGTAAGAATAGTAAGTATTGTTTCTTTGAGACATAAATGACCTTCTACCCATGTTATCATTCCTTCTTTTGACTCTACAATCAACAGCCTTATGTCAAAAAATATTGCAAGAAAAATAGTAACCTCGAAAGGATTGATTGAACCTGGAAGGAACATGTTGTTTTGCAGATGGAGGACTTATAAATCCTTTTTTCTTCCGGTCAGGACTGGATCCACTTTCTTTCATGCCATTCTGAATAGTCTTTGCATCTAGGAAGCCATTCTTTTTAGAGTCTTCAGTTTAATCTTTTTCCTCATTTATTTTAGGCCTTTCAAATTTTTTGGAGTTATCCTTAGGACCACACTTCTTTTCTTTGTCAAATTTTCCCTTTTCTCTTTTCAAGGCATTCTTGAGAGTGACAATATCCTCCTCAATCTTTAAACATTCAACAATTTTTTCATTGAGCTTGAAATTCAAGCAATCTTTAATCCTCTTGCCTTCTTCAACCCTTATTTTCAAATCATAGATCATCCCTTCTACCTATTTTCGTTTGATTTCACATTATTTGCTTTTTTCAACTTTTATTTTCAATTTATCATTTTCTTCCTATTATTTTACAAGAAAGCATTCATATTTCTGATTTAGTCCCCTTGCTTCATTAAGGTCTTCTAGAGCTGACCATAGTTTTCCTTCAAATTTTATTCCCCAATCATTTGAATTGAAGTCACAGTGTTTGGGTTCCATAGATTCTAGATTCGAATATAAGGAAAACATATCTTCATCACTTAAGGAGCCAAACTCCTTGCGTTTCTCAATATTACACTTTCTATCAATAGTATTGAAAGCCATAAAGAGATTTTCATCATTTAAATCATTCTTCTCATCTTCAAAGGAACCATTGCTTTCTTTGGAATAGAGACCCTTTTTAACCTTATCTCTTTTATTGCTATCATTTGATTCTTTATAAGGGAATTTAGATGCAAAATGACCTATTCTTCCACAATTAAAACACTTGAATGGTAACTTACCTTTGTACTTACCAGTTCCTTTCTTCAATCTTCTCACAAAGCTTGCTTCAACCTCATCAAGGTCATCATTTTGATCAGTAGCTTCATCTTCAATCTTTTTGTTGGATTTGAATGCAACTTCCTTATTTGGAACATTTTTATCAAACTCTCTCATCTCAAGGGTAGTAATGTAAGGAAGCTAAGGTAGTGAAAGAAATTCCTACACTAATCTTGAGAGGAGAATAATGGAAAACTTTTATAGATCTTTATTAATTATAGAAACTTAAACTTAAATATCATGCATACCACAACATAGTGATTTACGTGGGGAAAACGCTTTTGGGAGAAAAACCCCACACTCCAAAATATGACCAATATATTATTCAGAAATCACAAAGATTACAATATACTTGCAGAGCAAGCTTCTCACAAGAGTATCACCAACCAAAGATCTAGGGGTAACATAGCCACTATCAGGATCTTAGAATACATCACAATACATAGCCATAATACAATGCCCTCATAAAATAGGGTTTCCTTCTAGGGAAAGTCAAGCGAACAAAAATATCGACCGTCAGATATGAGACATAATGATGAACGATCTAGATTTACAATAATAAAGTATACATAAAATGTGGCTTTCGAGGGCATTGACCACAAGCCCCCGTCGGGGTGTGCTACTCCCTAGATCCCAACCAGTGGGATGATCCCTTTGGACCCCTCGCGAGGCGAGGGGGACCCCCTCATCATCATCATATGAACAATACCTTATGTATCAATAGTAACTTATGTAATTGCAAGGTTGAGATATATTTTCCCAACAAGTAAGAGTATCAAATATTTCATCAACTGAATACTGATCCAAGTCCTTTGACTCTTCAATGGAAAACACTTTGTGACTATAAGATTTTGGCAGAGATCTCAAAACCTTCTTCATAATTTCACTTTTTTTTACTTCTCCACCAGGACTGAAGATGCCAGAGCCAACTTCTTATACCTAGAGCATATAGCTTGTAATATCTTCATCTTTTCTCATCCTTAGAATCTCAAATTTTATCTTAAAGATCTACATCTTGGCTTGCTTCACTTTAGTATCTCCTTCATAGATGTTGCTAAACTTTTCCCAAGCATCTTTGGCAGAATTGCAGTTCATCACCTTCAAAAGTTTTGAAACAGCTAATCCACACAAGATAGCATTTTTGGCTTTGGCATTGCACTCATATAGTCTGATTTCAATTGGATTTGTAAGAGTGGTAGGAGCAGCATAACCACTTTTGACTGATTTCCACACACCAAAACCAAGAGAGTTTAGGTGTCCCTCCATTCTTATTTTCCAAAAGGAGTAATTAGTCCCATCAAACCTAAAACCCTTGTATGAACCATCATGTTCCATCCTAGATCTTTGCCTCAAGTTGTTAAGCTTCTAAAGAGGAACTTTTCTTTGATACCAATTGTTGAACACTTCTGAAGACTGAGAGGGGGTGAATCAGTCTTATAAAAAACTCATTTCCTTCCATAACTTGAAACTTTTAGCACAACACAATTTTTTTTGTAGATCAAAACTTTAAGTAGCACAGTAACAAAGTACAATATAGCAAATTGAATCTTAAACAACTTCACTTCTTAAACAATGAAAGATATATCAATTCTAATTCTAACCAAATTAGTAGTAATGAGAAATAGAGAACACACACATGCACAAGGAGAACACCAAATTTATGTGGAAAACCCAATGAGGGAAAAACCATGGTGAGAGTTAACTCACAATATAAGGCTCACTACCAAAAAGACTTGTAGGAAGGCTCACTGCCTTAGAGCAAGATACAAAGGACTTGATGAGCTAAAGACAACATGACTTTAGGAGAAAGATATTAGGATCTAATGAGATTCACTATCTCGGAGTAGGATAAAATATGATTTAGAGAAAATTACAATGAATGCCATCACAACACTCTATTTACTAAGGCATTATAGCACAATTGATCTTTCTTTTCACACACTTTAGCACTATCAGTACTAGATATTCAATACAATGTGCACACACACTTCTTCAACCTTGTACACTTTTTTTTTTGGTTGTATCTGAAATAATCTTGCATCTATATTCACCACAACACTTCAAAACTTCAATTAAGTGGAAGAGGATAAAACAATGAATTCAACTAGTCATCCACCAAAACATAATGTGGTCGTATCCAGAAGATAGAGAGGACCAAAAAAAATCTTAGCACTTCTTCCAACGTGATCCAAAACCATTTACACGCAAGCACACATCAACCTAATTTGACATGAAGGAAACATGTGAATGAAATGTTGAAGCACATAACTAGTCAACCCATAAAAATATTCCTTATTGTATTAACTTTATGTGGTCCCAAGTAGGATAGGTTAGGACCCAAATCTATCATTACACATCTTCCATTGCTGATGCAACCCCCCAAGAACACGACACAAGCAAAGGAACAAGCCAACTCAAGACATAATGCAACATCAAAGCAACTAATTAGAAATGTGTGGATAACATGGGGAAGTTCCTTGAACATCCAACAACACTTTCATACACTTCTTTCATATTGTCATGCCATCAACAACCACTGCAAATCAAACAAGTACATGACACTTCATTTAGGAAGCACATAATGCTTAATCATGAGATATAACATTAAGATATCAGCTTGGGGACCACTTCAACACATGAGATTGGAACTGAGACACTACACAAACATTGAAAGAACATTCACCAAGCCGCAAGAGCAAAGAATCAATGCGAAGAAATCCAGAGAATTTCTTGGACTAGTTTGGACAACCAACAATACTACCAACCTTCTACAATTTATAGAAACCTCCTCAACAACATAGGTGATCTGAAAAGATAGGAGTGCAATATCCATAAAACATTAACATTGAGCACCAAACCGCAAGACCAAAGCATCAACAATAGATAAATGTAGAGCATTCTCTCAAATAGACTTAAACGGAACTTCTTGAACCAAAAACACTTAAGCAACTTGCAAAGGCCAGAACTTCATTTCAGCAATACATACTTCATCAAGAACATTTGGAGAGAGCATAAGACATATTGTATACCTTCAAAAACATCTCTCCACTATCAATCATGCTTCTAATCCTTATTTGAATATGTCATTATGAAATCAACTCTACTGATAGCAAAAATACATAATGAAATTCAACAACACTTCTTAGATGAACTTCATCAACTGGTGCAGGAGCACCTTGCTCAAAAATGCCTTCAAAAGGCTAAATTTCAAAAATTGAATCTTTGAATGTAAAATGTATGTAAAATAATTATAAAAGGTCTTGGGTGGTTATATTTTAATGTATTTAAAGTCACTAAGGGGTTGGTTGAGTCAATTTGTTGCAAAAGTTGCAAAACATGTAAAATAGCAAAAGTGCAAAATGTGAACAAAAGCAAGAATATGAAGGGTCAGTTGGTTGTAAAGGGTAGTTAATTAGTTGGAAATGAATGGGAATTCATTATTTATGTTGTAAGCATCTATTTAAGCCTTGGAGATGTGAGCCAAAGGAAGGTAATGTAAGTTGGAATCAATTTTGTCAATTTCAATACCCTGTTTTGAAGTTCTAACCATTTTCTCCCTGTTTCCAGGCCTTGTACGGCTTGGAAACCTTGTAAAAGTAGTTTTATGGTGTAATTTATTGAATAAGCTTTCCGTTGGTTCAAGTCTCACTCATTTTCATGGATTAATAAGAAAGTTATGATGATTCTTGTGTAGGCAGCTAGTTTAGAAAACGTTTTTCAAAACTTGCAGTCAGAAAACATGTTAGTACAGACATGTACAGACCTGTATGGACCTAAAAATTAGATGGATGGAAATATATTGATGTGGTAGAAAAATGTTATTTTTACCAGTAATTTTTATAATTCCATTTAAGGGGTCAAACAAGTCCTTTCCTAAAAATTGTTTTGAACATAGAGTTTTTGGGGTTGCATGCAAAGAAAATGTGATTTCTTCTAATTTGTATAGTGGAAACTTCTAAAACTTTGTGAAATGATTCATTTTTAGGTTTTCTTACTATATACAAGGTTTCAGAGAATTTTAATAAGGTTTTCTATGTTTTTGGTGATGCCCTAGACTGCCCTAGTTGTTAAAATTGCATGTTTTGGGTGAATTTGAGTGGTTCAAGGGTGGAAAAGTGAGAAATATTTTGGGACAAATTTTTTTGATGATTGTTTGAGTTTGTGCAGACATATTCCAGCATGATTGAAGGTGATACAAGTTTGTATGAGGTTTATAAAGCATACTTTCTACAAACCCTCATTGAATGGAGCTTAGTTCAAGCCTTGAGTATGGGTTTCTGTATTTGTTGCTTTAATAGATGATTTTCTTGAGAAAGATGATTGATTTGATAGTTTTATGAGTTGTTTCAATGCTGCCCCTAGTTATTTGTGATTTTGCAGTTTATTTGAGGGTACATTCTTTGTTATATGGACCCATTTGGAGCTTTATTTCTCAAGAATGAGTAGTTGAAATTGCCTCAAAGAAAGAGTATTCTATTTCATGAACTAGGTTGGATGTTGTGAACCTTTGTTCTACATCAAATTGGTATTAGAGCTAGAAAGGTTTTGTTGGTTGGTTGAATTTATGTTGTTGCTGATAATTGTTGTTGAGATGAGTTTGGTTGCAGGTGCTTGATCCATCTATGAAGAAAATTTCTAAGTTGTGAGAGTTGACAAACAAGGAAAGGTCTATGGTCACCATCCTCCAATGTAGATTAAGCTGAGTAGAAGGTGCAGGAAAAAGAAAGAGAGGCATCTTCTAGGGTCTACTATTGGGTAAGATGGATGGTTTACTGAGTTGGTGTTTGAGTTTTGTGTTTGTAGGTTGAAGAGAGATGGATAGTTGTCTAAGGAAGCACTTGAGTTTAAAGGGTACTCCACTAATGGGAGTTGATGAAAAGCTGAGAAGATGAAAGGTGATTGAGAAGAAGTGGTTTGCAAGGATAGCCCTGTGTCCTTGGGTAAGCAAAGAGTTGGAGAAGAGATGAAAAGGACAGTCCTGTGTCCTTTTGGAAAAGGAAAGATGATTGAAGACTGAGAAAGGCAAGAGGCAAAAAGAAGATAGAGATGAAGAAAAGAAAGATGACAAGAGAAAGAAATGATAAAGTGAAGACAAAGGAAAAGAAAAATGAAGATGAAGAAGACAAAGAATGAGGCAGATTAATTTTGTTTGCAGGTACAAGCATGTTTCCAAGGGACTTGGAAAGTTTTGTTGGTTGGTTGTATGGTGCAGGAGCACCTTGCTCACAAATGCATTCAAAAGGTTAAATTTCAAAAATTGAATCTTTGAATGTAAAATGTATGTAAAAGCATTGTAAAAGGTCTTGGGTGGTTATATTTTAATGTATTTAAAGTCACTAAGGGGTTGGTTGAGTCAATTTGTTGCAAAAGTTGTAAAACATGTAAAATTGCAAAAGTGCAAAATGTGAACAAAAGCAAGAATATGAAGGGTCAATTGGTTGTAAATGGTAGTTAATTAGTTGTAAATTAAGGGGAATTCATTATTAATATTTTAAGCATCTATTTAAGCCTTGGAGAGGCAAGCCAAAGGAAGGTAATGTAAGTTGGAATCAATTTTGTCAATTTCAATACCCTATTTTGAAGTTCTAACAATTTTCTCCCTATTTTCAGGCCTTGTACGACCTAATATGACTTGGAAAACTTGTAAAATTAGTTTTATGGTGTAGGTTATTGAATAAGCTTTCCATTGGTTCAAGTCTCACTCATTTTCATGGAGTAATAAGAAAGTTATGATGATTTTTGTGTAGGCAGCCAGTTCAGAAAACGTTTTTCAAAAATTGTAGTCAGAAAACATGTTAGTACGGACTAGTACGGATCTAAAAATTGAATGGATGGAAATATCTTGATGTGGTGAACAAAATTTATTTTTACTAGTAATTTTTATAATGCCATTTAAGAGGTCAAACAAGTCCTTTCCTAAAAATTGTTCTGAACATAGAGTTTTTGGGGTTGCATACAAAGAAAATGTGATTTCTTCTAATTTGTACAGTGAAAACTTCTAAAACTTTGTGAAATGATCCATTTTGAGGTTTTCTTACTATATCCAAGGTTTCGTAGAATTTGAATAAGGTTTTCTATGTTTTGTGTGATGCCCTAGACTGCCCTAGTCGTTAAAATTGCATGTTTTGGGTGAATTTGAGTGGTTCAAGGGTGGAAAAGTGAGAAATCCTTTGGGACAACAATTTTTGATGATTGTTTGAGTTTGTGCAGACATAGTCCAACATGATTGAAGGTGATTCAAGTTGGTATGATGTTTGGAAAGCATACTTTCTACAAACCCTCATTGAATGGAGCTTAGTTCAAGCCTTGAGTATGGGTTTATGTATTTGCTGCTTTAATAGATGATTTTCTTGAGAAAGATGATTGATTTGATAGTTTTATGAGTTGTTTCAATGCTGCCCCTAGTTATTTGTAATTTTGGAGTTTATTTGAGGGTACATGCTTTGTTATATGGACTTATTTGGAGCCTTATTTCTCAAGAATGAGTAGTTGAAATTGCCTCAAAGAAAGAGTATTCTATTTCATGAACTAGGTTGGATGTTGTGAAAATTTGCTCTACATCATCAACTCTTCTTTGAATAAGGAATGGAATCCAACCATGAAATTTAGCAATTCTTCTTTGATAAGGCATGACATCCAACCATGAGCTTCACCCCCAAGGTTAGCCCAAACTGAATATAACAATGATAACTAATACCAAGGACTTACTTCTCAAGTGTTGACATCAATGACAATAACTGCCAGCAATCTCCTTAGTGTTGACATCAATGACAACAACTACCAACAAATGATGCATCTTTCCAAGAGGAGAAATTTGTCATATACTTTTCTCTTGGATTTATGTGTGCTACCACTCAGGGGGAGTTGGTAGTAAGGGGGAGTTTTGATGCAGTTGTTCAAGCATTGAGAAAAAGTGTTGTTGATAAAAGGCAGAGAATGTGTTGTTGATTCAATTAAAGATATTTTTCCCTTTGTTCTTGAAGTTGAAGAATGTACTATTGTGAGTAGGTGTGTATGGCCCTTTTTCCTTGATGTCAAAGTGGGAGAGTGAGTAGGTGTGTTTCCATCAATGTAAAAGGGGGAGATTGTTGGCAGTTGTTGTCATTGATTTCAATACTTTAGGGGATTGTTGGCAGTGGTTAACATTGTTGTCAACACTGATTGATGAAAGTTGTTGATGTCAAAAATTATTAAAGATTGTTGTATGTTTGGAAAAAGTTTCCATTGTTGTCAGCATTTGAGAAGTAAGGAAGATTGATGGCAATACTTGTATTGTTGAAGTTCATAGTTGGATGGCATACCTTATCTAAAGAAGAGTTGTTGAATTTCATGGTTGGATTTCATCCCTAATCAAAGATGTATTAAGTATGAAGCATGTGTTGTTGAAAGAATGTTTTGGCCTCCACAAGTTCATCAAATGTTTTAGGTTTAAGAAGCTACTTTAAAGTCTATTTGGGAGAATGCTCCACATTTCTCCACTTTTGCAGATATGGTCTTGTGGTTTTAGATTCAAAGTTATTGTTATGTGGATGTTGCACTCCTCTCTTTTTAGGTCACTAGTGTTGTCGAGGAGATTTTTGTAAATTACAAAAGGTTGGCAGTGTTGTTGGTTGTATGGACTGGTCTAGGAAATTCTCCACATTTCTCCACATTGATGTCTCTACTCCTATGGCTTGGTGAATGTGTTCTCAATGTATGTGTAGTGTCTCTATTCCAATTTCATGTGTTGAAGTGGTCCGCAAATTGATATGTTAATGTTATATCTTCTGGCTATGTGTTTTTTGCTTCCTGGATGAAGTATTTTGTTCCTGCTTGGTTTGTGGTGGCTATTGATGAAATGCCAGTATGAAATAAGTTTATGAAAATGTTGTTGGATGTTCATGGAACATCCCAATGTGATCTACATGTTACTGATTGGTTGCTTTGGTGCTGCATTGTGTCTTGAGTTGGCTATCTGGGTTATTTGTGGATATCTAGTCAACAAGGCTTGTTCTTTTACTTGTTTCGTGTTCTTGGGGGTCTCTACCAACAATTGAATATGTGTTAAGTTATATTTGGGTCGTGGCCTATCTTGGTTAGAACCACATTGTGTAAATTCAGTTAGAAGCATGTTTTGGGCTAACTAGTTATGCGCTTCATGTTTTATCTACTCATTTCCTTGATGCTGACTTAGAATTATGTGTGCCAAATTGTGAATTTTCTTGGATCACATTGGAAGATGTAATAAGATTTTTTTTGGTCCTTTCTATCTTCAGGATAGGAACACATTATGTTTTGGTTTTTGACTTGCTGAATTCATTGATTATATTCTTTTTTTATCGAACTTATTGAAGTTTTGAAAAATTGTGGTGGATATGAATGCAAGATCATTTAGATGCAAATGGTATGGAAGTGTGAACAAGTGCGAAGAAGTTTGAATGTGGGATGTATTGAATATCCAACAGAGCTAGTGCTATATTGTGAAGAAAAAAGATTAGATGCACCTTAATGCCTTAGTCAGCAGAGTGAATCTTTGACAAATATTGTAATCTTTATCTAAATCTTTGTATCTTGCTTTGAGATATTGAATTTCATCAAGTCCTTGTATCTTTCTCCTGAAGTTGTGTTTGCTTCAGTTCAACAAGTCCTTTATATCTTGCATTTAGGTAGTGAGCCTTGATTTGCAAGTCTTTTTTGGTAGTAAGCCCTTATATTGTAAGTTAACTCTCACCGTGGTTTTTCCCTCATTGGGTTTTCAACATAAACCTAGTGTTCTCTTGTGCATGTGTGTTATTTGCTTCATCTTTCTTTGCTTTTGATTTGGTTAGAAGTAGAATTGCTATATCTTTCATTGCTAAGGATTGTTGAAGTTATTGAAGATTCAAACTGTTATATCCTTCTCTATTACTTGTTGTGCATGTTTTGCACACACGCCCAGCCGTAGGTAGAGACCCCTTTTTTTTCGCTCCCAACAGGCTGCTTTGCTCCTATCTTGTTTTGCGTGCCCCATTTTTCAAGCCCAAATTGGTCATGTGCCTTCAAATGATCAAATACCCTACCCAAATTCACCTACTTAGGGTATTCAAATTCACAGAAAAATAAAGTCGTTCATCCCCTTTCTGCCTTTTGTCTCGTTCCTACTGTTTGGAAACATCTGTGGACCCTTGTCGGTCCGATTTCCACATCTTTGACTTTGGGGCCAACTTTTTGGTGGATTTGGGATGTGTTTGGGGTCCCTAAATAAACTGCCAAAGTTTCGTTAACATTCTATTAAGTTTCGGTGGTTCCGGAGCTTCGTCCCTCTTTGGCTGTTTTGGAAACATCTATGGACCCTTGCCGGTCCAGTTTCCACATTTTTGACTTTGGGGGCAACCTTTTTTGGATCTAGGATGTGTTTGAAGTGCGTAAATGAACTACCAAGGTTTCGCCAACATTCCATTAAGTTTCGATAGTTTCAGAACTTTCCCTCTGGAATTCCCTTCCTCCTTGGCTGTTTGGAAACATCCGTGGACCCCCGTCGCTCCCGTTTCCACATTTTTGACTTTGGGGGGCAACCTTTTTTGGATCTAGGATGTGTTTGAAGTGCATAAATGAACTACCAAGGTTTTATCAATGTTCTGTTAAGTTTTGATGGTTTCGGAACTTTCTCTCCGGAATTTCCTTCCTCCTTGGCTATTTGGAAACATCCATGGACCCTCGTCACTCCCAATTCCACATTTTTGACTTTGGGGGCAACCTTTTTTGGATCTAGGATGTGTTTGGAAGTGAGTAAATGAACTGCCAAAGTTTCGTCAACATTCCGTTAAGTTTCGATGGTTTCAGAACTTTCCCTCCAGAATTCCCTTCCTCCTTGGCTGTTTGGAAACATCCTGTGGACCCCCGTCGCTCCCATTTCCACATTTTGACTTTGGGGCAACCTTTTTTGGATCTAGGATGTGTTTGAAGTACGTAAATGAATTGCCAAAGTTTCATCAACGTTCCGTTAAGTTTCGATGGTTTCGGCACTTTCCCTCCGGAATTCCCTTCCTCCTTGGTTGTTTGGAAACATCTGTGGACCCCCGTCGCTCCCGTTTCCACATTTTTGACTTTGGGGCCAACCCTTTTTGGATCTAGGATGTGTTTAAAGTGCTTAAATAAACTGCCAAGGTTTCGTCAATGTTGTATTAAGTTTTGATGGTTTCAGAACTTTCCCTCTGGAATTCCCTTCCTCCTTGGCTATTTAGAAACATCCATGGACCCCCGTCACTCTGGTTTCCACATTTTTGACTTTGGGGCCAACCTTTTTTGGATATGGGATGTGTTTGAAGTGCTTAAATGAACTGCCAAGGTTTTGTCAATATTCCGTTAAGTTTTGATGGTTTCAGAGCTTCGTCCCCCTTTGGTTGTCTTCAACATCCGTGAAGCCCCGGCGGCCTGGCCTCCAGAGCCCGACCCCTCCGTGGCCGTTTCTGGGATTCCATCTCTCCGTGGCCATTTCTGGGACTCTATCCCTCTGCGGCCATTTTGAACATCCATCGGCCCCTAGCGACCCGGCCTCCGGAGCTTAGCCCCTCCGTGGCCGTTTCCGGGACTCCGTCCCTCTATGACCGTTTTCAGCTTCCATTTTTTGTAAAATGAGTCCAATCTTAAGGAAGTTTTCTGGGCACTCTTCCTTCCCCTTTTCACATGTGCTATAATTGAAAAATCTTGGTTTTGCTATGTTTTGTGAGGTTTGGGAACTTCTCTTCCAGTTTGCTGTCCCCCGTTTGCTGCCCGCCCCCTTGGGCCCGCATTAATGTTTATGATCCAAATGAGCTCCAAATATGAATATTATGATATTTTGATGATGCATGGATGAATCTAACAAGGTTTTTGCAAGATTTGACTAATATTTTCCTTATTTTTTGTATGAAAGCACTTACGGCGTTTCATTTACGCAGGATTTAAGGAGCCTACTGCACGTCTGTCAGGAGACCCAGCAGGAAAGTTGAACAAGGAATGTGCATAACTCTTGTCACCATTCATTTCATGATTTCCTTTCCTCGTAGCACCCATCAACAGGGTCGGCATTAGAAGAAGCCCTATGCCAAGGAGGCCAAGGACAAAAATGCAAGGGGGTGGCTTTGAAGAAAGCATAAGAGAGTTGTCCGGTCGAATCAGGGGCAACCAATCCATTGATGTCAATCATCGACGGGCTCGTTTGATCCAAGGAAGAGCACTGCAAACACATCAAGTAAGAAGACATCTTTCAAGCAGTTTCAGCTATAGTAAAAGTGCAATCAACTAAATGAAAAAATTGCTACAACACCTGGACACTAGATGACAAAACAGAGAAAAGACAAGGAATGTATTTTTAAATTGTTGAATATTGTGGGGTAGGTGAAACCCTAATGTAATTGAATTTGAGCCATTCATTGCAAATTGATCCTAGCCATTGATTTGGGCTTTGGAAAACTATAAATAGGGGCTTGCCCCTCATTTGTAAGGGTTGGAGAGAGCTGTTGTAAAAAGCATTTGCAACAATAGAAGACATCATTGCATGATTTATGGA
Source organism: Sequoia sempervirens (assembly GCA_007258455.2). Lineage (NCBI taxonomy): Eukaryota > Viridiplantae > Streptophyta > Pinopsida > Cupressales > Cupressaceae > Sequoia > Sequoia sempervirens. The sequence goes on from VDFB02255242.1 coordinate 272,888, forward strand.
TGTTTTTTTTGATTTTGCTCATCTTGCATGCATGGTTCTACCTTCCATGTTAGTTTTAGTATTAATTTCTTGAATGGTTGTCATGATGGTATTGTTGTTATAGTATTTGATGAGCTTCCAGCCCATACTTTTAGCACTTGTTGATGACAAGTTGCTGTGCAAAGTTAGCCTGGGCTTATTTCTGTCATTGCTGCAACCTAGTTCAATTGCATGTTCATGATGTGTATGTGTAATTTGAAAATCAGCAGACCTTAGAAGATTGCACTGGTTTTGTGTAGCTGTAGGTTTCTCTTGGTCAAACAAAACTCAGTTTAGGAAGCCTATCTACTGTAGCAGCCACCATTTTTACTGTTCATTCGTAGCTTAGGATTAGAACAACGTTCTTAACCCCTCTGCTTTTGTTGTTTCTTTTAATCCTTGGTTAGAGTAGGATCCAAAGCATCAACATGAAGCTGAATCAGATGAAATTGATGAGTTTCAACTTACTGTTTTGAGTGGACATCCACTGTTCATTCACTTCCAACACTTTGAAACTGCATTTGCAAACCCAACTTCCCATGCTTTGTAACTCATCCGTAAGTCTGCCTTGTGATTCAAGCAAATCACATAAATGAGATATTCCAAGCACTGTTAAGACCTGACATTAGAGACCTTGGGATAGTGTTCTGCAATCTGATTGTGGAATATTGTCTTTCAAGATATGTAGTGTACCTACGCACTGCCTGTGTTGAGAAGTGCATAAAAAACACATCAACAGAACTGGCGCTAGAAGGAGGGCATGACATGTTGAGGCTACAAAGCTAAAAGTTGGAAATCGAAAAGAGCACTTTCAAAGAAGAAATCTGAGATAGGGAGATCTCTTTTAATGGTAAAAATCAAAAAATTCTGAATGAAAATGAAGCTGAGTCAAAATGGAGCAGCATGCACAAATTGACATTACTTAGCTGCATGCAGATTTGAATAAGAGATTGAAGAAGCCATTGCAGCAATTCGCATTGGCAGATAGATGTCGGATCCATTGCACTTATAGGCACAACGAGTTGGGATGTCTCACATTCTTGAGCAGAATGGAAAGGGTCTTGCAGGGAGAAATTCCCTTTTGGGAAATATACCAGCCCTTGGCCCCCAAAGACCCACAGGAAGAATTGCAAACCATGGCAGCCAAGGCATTTAAGGAGCTGATCCAAGAACATTTGAGCAGTAAGGATGGACCAAGATTGGAGGAAGTACTAATGGAAAGTTGGTGTATATTTCATAATGCACCACATTCAGAATTTATGTGTCCATCATGTGACAACATCATTGCTCAAGCCAAGGGTTGTTCGAACAAGTTAGAGCAGCCAACTTCCAATGAGGAGAAGTCATCCCATGAGGCAGAAGAGTTGTCAACATTTGTAGGACAACACCTTGAAGATAAACCAACTAGTTGGACAAAAATTGGTGTTGGGACAACAGACATAGAAAATGAAAACCAAGAGGGAGGAGCTGAAAGTCTTGGGACAACAAAGTGCATTGATGGAAATTTGATTGTAACCAGTTCAGTAGGCTTCCCCTCCATCGAAGAAGAGCAGTCCTACACTCAAGAAGAGGAATGAATTAAAATTGAAGATGAATTAACATAATTTGTAGCAGTATATGCTAGAACAGCCAACACAGATGCTGAAAATCAGGAAGAAGAGGAGGCTGAAAGCCTTGGGGCAACAAAAGGAGATCGTCAAAGCATGAGAAAAATCAGATTGGGAGACCTCTCTATCTACAATGACAGTGATCAAGAATCTAAAAATGAAAGTTTTGAGGAGTGGGAACAACCACTCGCCACGACTGCCTACCATCATGCTTCTTTTTCAAGTGATGATGAGGACCCAGTAGCAGAAAAATATGGCCAGCTCATCTCCAGATTAGCAAAGGATTGGCTAGAGCTAAAATACCAAGTGGATTTGGAGGTTCTACTATTGCCAAATTGGTGCAGACTTCATGATTCATCGCACTCGGAGTTCACATGTGAACTGGGCCAAGAAGCCATCAAACAAGTCAAAGAACAAGCAAGGCAGCCAAGTACCCGACCTCCTCTACTTGCTGCCCATATCGAAGAACAAGACCAAGAGCCTGAACCGAGTGATGGCTCAGCTGAAAGTAGGCCTCAAGAGGATGTTGGGGCAGCAATAGAAGAATGACAACAATATAGGCTCGAAATTCCGAGTGATGAAGTAGATCAAGTGGGAATGTTGTCCACCAGTCATCAAGAAGTTCTTCCTCTTGAAGAGCATTTGCACACCATGAATGATAGGATTTTTGGCGAGTTTTTAGAGGGAGATTACGTAGTGAATTTTGGTCCCCTTGATGAGGTGCCATCGATTGATGACTTCTTTCCATTGGGAGTTGCACTACGGAGGTATGCTCATGCCGAGGAAGAGCACATTCCAAAAGACGGTAGCGATGAATACATACTCCTTGAGCCCCCGAATAGTGATACACTAAAGTTTCAAGATTGGGAGAGGAACTCCTTCTCCATTTATAGCAATAGTGAGTAAGAGGAAACGAGTGAACGTCATGATGAGATGCATAAACAACAAAAAGAAGACAAAGGCAGGGGTGCTGAGATAGCTGCTAACAGAGATGGAGCACCCGACTGACTACAAGATGCAACTTGCATCCCTTCTGCCATGATCGTTGTTGATCCTCCCTCATATTCAGATGGCTACAATAGGACAGATTTGTGCATGTCATTGTCCCACGATGTTGAACACCACATAAATAAGGACAACCCTTGGGGAAGGAGACGAGACAACATGCTGCCCCTTGGGGACAGCAACCAAGTGGATCCCAAGTTTGCAAATGATCAATGTGGAGAAGTATTTCTTTTTGAAGAACTTCCAACTAGGGTTGTAGGTCCCATTGGTGGATTGGAAGAGCTGTCTGCAGCCCCGTCCTCCCAGCCTTATGCCAGCTTAATGTCTGAAGTGTTGCACCCTCCACTGCGCCTGCCCGAGGCTACCAATGCAATGATCAAGGATGATGTGCTTGCTCTTGACTGTCCAATGTTGCCACTTCCATGTGACGACATCCAGGTTCTATCCTTCCTTGCCCCTATTATTTCTCTTAACTGCACTTATTATTTTGATTATGGGAATGAGAGAAAATGAACATGTTTATGGATTAACCATGGATTTAGCGAGCCTCCTCAATTGTTGATTTTTCATGATGACGTGATTGAACTTGAGTGTTACAATGTTGAATTTATTTTTTTAGAATATAAAGATAAATTTGCATGGTTAAGAATGATAACGATTACTTGTTTGCTTGTGCATGTATTGCAAAATCCAATGTGTTAATGTCAACTTGCCTTGCCTAAACATAGTGCTTTGTAAATATATTTGTACATAGCTCGTTTTGAGTAGTATAGGTTTTCTGTAAATACTCTGCTTTCCTACTTTCCTTAGGTTAGTTGGTGTGCATAGGTTGCTCGCTTTGTAGGTTGTTTGATTTCGTTTGCTTTCGCTTTGTTGCTGCTTTGCTCGGGGTCCTTTCCTTTTAGCTGGGCACATTTATGTGCACAACAACCATACTTATTGCCTAGGGTTTTTCTATGTATTTCTTTGTCAAACTCTAATCAAGTCTTCAGAGTAGATGGTGAAGGTCTTCTATTAGTGTCAAGTGATCTAGGTGTTTAATTCAAAGAGGATAAGTTGTTGGTTTAGTTTGACTCTGATGTATTTTGAAATCTTACAGCTCTTACACATCTTAAGAATTCAACGGTCACTATAGGGCCTTTTGTGAAGTCTAGTTAAGTGAAAAATCTAAAATTCTGCTCCAGCGCCACTGTGAGTCTCTGCCCTGAGCACGAGCTTCAATGCTTGCGGGTTGAAATAAAAGAGTTGAAAAGAGAAAAGAAAGAAAGAAATAAAACATTGAAAATTAAAAGAAAGAGAAAATTCAACTTTTTGGGGGTATCCGAGCAACTCTACCAGGGCTATGGACGCCCGGCTGGTAGTAGAGCAATGTTTAGGAAAATCACAGCGACAACCTTGTCGGGGCTATGGACACTTGACTGGCAGCAAGGCAATGTCTTAGATGCTTTTGGAGTTGGAATAAACTACGTAGCTTAACTTGACAGAGCTTGGGTTCCTGTACCAACTGAAGGATGGGAATTAACGCAATTGCACACACTTGGATTTTCAGCATACTGAAGGTTGGGTTGGCTAGTGGTTTTGATCCTTTGGTTGGGCGTCTGGTTTGTTTGCCCTAGCGTGAAGGTCAGAACTAGAGATTTTGGGTTCATGATTCCAGTTTGTCATCAAAATGCTCTGGAGCATTTCCCCACGAGTCACCATTTGTTGTGCATGTTTTGTACACACGCCCCACTGTAGGCAGGGACCCCCTTTTTTTCGCTCCCGACAGGCTGCTTTGCTCCTGTCTTGTTTTGCGTGCCCCATTTTCCAAGCCCAAATTGGTCATGTGCCTTCAAATGATCAAATCCCATACCCAAATTCACCTACTTAGGGTATTCAAATCCGCAGAAAAATAAAGTCACTTGTCCCCTTTCTGCCTTTTGTCTTGTTCCTGCTGTTTGGAAACATCCGTGGACCCCTGTCAGTCCAGTTTCCACATCTTTGACTTTGGGGCCAACTTTTTGGTGGATTTGGGATGTGTTTGGGGTCTATAAATAAACTACCAAAGTTTCGTTAACATTATGTTAAGTTTCGGTGGTTCCGGAGCTTCGTCCCTCTTTGGCTATTTTGGAAACATCTGTGGACCCCTACCGGTCCGGTTTCTACATTTTTGACTTTGGGGGGCAACCTTTTTTGGATCTAGGATGTGTTTGAAGTGCGTAAATGAACTGCCAAGGTTTCGTCAAAATTTCGTTAAGTTTCGATGGTTTCAAAACTTTCCCTTTGGAATTCCCTTCCTCCTTGGCTATTTGGAAACATCTGTGGACCCCCTCGCCCCGTTTCCACATTTTTGACTTTGGGGGCAACCTTTTTTGGATCTGGGATGTGTTTGAAGTGCGTAAATGAACTACCAAGGTTTCATCAATGTTCTGTTAAGTTTCGATGGTTTCAAAACTTTCCTTTCGAATTTCCTTCCTCCCTGGCTGTTTGAAACATGCGTGGACCCCCGTCGCTCCCGTTTCACATTTTTGACTTTGGGGGCAACCTTTTTGGATCTAGGATGTGTTTGAAGTGCGTAAATGAACTGTCAAAGTTTCGTCAACGTTAGTTAAGTTTCGATGGTTTTAGAACTTTCCCTCCGGAATTCCTTCCTCTTTAGCTGTTTGAAACATCTGTGGACCCGTGTCGCTCCCTTTTCCACATTTTTGACTTTGGGGGCAACCCTTTTGGATCTAGGATGTGTTTGAAGTGCATAAATGAACTACCAAGGTTTCATCAACATTCTGTTAAGTTTCGATGGTTTCAGAACTTTCCCCCTGGATTCCCTTCCTCCTTGGCTATTTGAAACATCCGTGGACCCCAATGCTCTGTTTACATTTTGACTTTGGGGCCAACCATTTTGGATTGGGATGTGTTTGAAGTGCTTAAATGAACGGTCAAAGTTTCGTCAACATTCCATTAAGTTTCATTGGTTTCAGAACTTTCCCTCTGGAATTCCCTTCCTCCTTGGCTGTTTGGAAACATTCGTGGACCCCTGTCGCTCCGGTTTCCACATTTTTGACTTTGGGGCCAACCTTTTTTGGATCTGGGATGTGTTTGAAGTGCTTAAATGAACTGCTAAGGTTTCGTCAACATTCCATTAAGTTTCGATGGTTTTGGAGCTTTGTCCCCCTTTGGCTGTCTTGAACATCCGTGGAGCCCCGGCAGCCCAGACCCCTCCGTGGCCGTTTCCGGGATTCCGTCTCTCCGTGGCCATTTCTGGGACTCCATCCCTCTGCGGCCGTTTTGAACATCCGTCAGCCCCCAGCGACCTGGCCTTCGGAGCCCGGCCCCTCCGTGGCCGTTTCCGGGACTCCGTTCCTCCGTGGCCGTTTTCAGCTTCTAGTTTTTGTAAAATGAGTCCAATCTTAAGGAAGTTTTCTGGGCACTCTTCCTTCCCCTTTTCACATGTGCTATAATTGAAAAATCTTGGTTTTGCTATGTTTTGTGAGGTCTGGGAACTTCTCTTCCGGTTTGCTATCCCCCGTTCGCTGCCCACCCCCTTGGGCCCGCATTAATGTTTATGATCCAAATGAGCTCCAAATATGAATATTATGATCTTTTGATGATGCATGGATGAATCTAACAAGGTTTTTGCAAGATTTGACTAACGTTTTCCTTATTTTTGTATGAAAGAACTTACGGTGTTTCATGTACGCAGGATTCAAGGAGCCTACTGCACGTCTGTCAGGAAACCCATCAAGAAAGTTGAACAAGGAATGTGCATATCTCTTGTCACCATTCATTTCATGATCACCTTTCCTCGAAGCATCCATCAACAAGGTCGGCGTTAGAAGAAGCCCTGCGCTAAGGAGGCCAAGGACAAAAATGCAAGGGGGTGGCCTTGAAGAAAGCATAAGAGAGTTATCCGGTTGAATCAGGGGCAACCAATCCATTGATGCCAATCATCGACAGGCTCATTTGATCCAAGGAAGAGCACTACAAACACATCAAGTAAGAAGACAACTTTCAAGCAGTTTCAGCTACAGTAAAAGGGCAATCAGCTAAATGACAAAATTGCTACAGCACCTGGGCACTAGATGACAAAACAGAGAAAAGACAAGGAATGTATTTTTAAATTGTTGGATATTGTGGGGTAGGTGAAACTCTAATGTAATTGAATCTAGGTCATTCATTGCAAATTGATCCTAGCCATTGATTTGGGCTTTGGAAAACTATAAATAGGGGCTTGCCCCTCATTTGTAAGGGTTGGAGAGCTGTTGTAAAAATCATTTACTACAATAGAAGACATCATTGCATGATTTATGGATGTTTTCTTTGATTTTTCTCATCTTGCATGCATGGTTCTACCTTCCATGTTAGTTTTAGTATTAGTTTCTATAATGGCTATCACGATGGTATTGCTGTTATAGTATTTGATGAGCTTCCAGCCCATACTTTTAGCACTTGATGACAAGTTGTTGTGCAAAGTTAGCTTGGGCTTATTTCTGTCATTGTTGCAACTTAGTTCAATTGCATGTTCATGATGTGTATGTGTAATTTGAAAATCAACGGACCTTAGAAGATTGCACTAGTTTTGTGTAGCTATAGGTTTCTCTTGGTCAAACAAAACTCAGTTTAGGAAGCCTGTCTACTGTAGCAGCCACCTTTTTTACTGTTCATTCGTAGCTTAGGATTAGAACAACGTTCTTAACCCCTCTGCTTTTGTTGTTACTTTTAATCCTTGGTTATAGTAGGATCCAAAACATCAACATGAAGCGGAATCAAATGAACTTGATGAGTTTCAGCTTGTTGTTTTGAGTGGACAACCACTGTTCATTCACTTCCAGCACTTTGAAACTGCATTTGCAAACCCAACTTCCCATGCTTTGTAACTCATCCGTAAGTCTGCCTTGTGATTCCAGCAAATCACATAAATCAACTGAGATATTCCAAGCATTGTCAAGACCTGACATTAGAAACCTTGGGATAGTGTTCTGCAATTTGATTGTGGAAGATTATCTTTCAAGAGAGGTAGTGCACCTACACACTACCTATGTTGAGAAGTGCATAAAAAACACATCAACATTACTATTTTGTTTAAAGGTTTTGATTTGATAAAGAAGGTTGTATTGTGCTAAAAGAGTTTCTAAGTTCCAGAGGGTTTTTGATAAGATTGATTCACCCCCCCTCTTATTCTCTAGGTGTATTCAACAATTGGTATCAAATCCAAAAAGGATGTTTTTGAATTCATTGCTGCAACATCTTGCTACACCTAGGTACTTTGGATGAAGCAAACTCTACAAGATGTAAATGTAGTATATGTATAGCTCATTCCAATACTGTGTGATAATACAAGTGCAATCAATATTTCCAAAAATATAGTAATGCATTCAAGTAATAAACACATCTCTATTCGGTATCACTTTTTGAGAGAGAATGTTGCAAAGCATGAAGTCAGAATGGAGTATGTTCCTACCAAGAATTAGATTGTAGACATTTTTTCCAAGGCACTTTCAAAGAATACTTTTGAGTATCTTTGGCTAAAGTTAGGGGTTATTGCCCTTCCTTGTTCTAACTAGATTCAAAGATGGTGCATCTTTCCATGGGGAGAAATTCATGTCATATCTTTTTCTCTTGGATTGATGTGTGCTACCTCTCTGGGGGATTTGGTAGTAAGGGGGAATTTGATGTTATTGTGCAAAAGTGTTGTTGATCAAAAGGGGAGAATGTGTTGTTGCCTCATTTGAAAATATTTTTTCCTTTGCTCCTAAAATCAGAGGATTTCCTACTAATTTTTGTGGGAGTGTATGGCCCTTTGTCCTTGATGTCAAAGGGGGATAGTGAGTAGGTGTGTTTCCATCAATTCCAAAGGGGGAGATTGTTGGAAATTGTTGCCATTGATGTCAAAACTTGATGAGATTGTTGGTAGTTGTTGTCATTGATGTCAACATTGGATGTTGGTTTTCATTGATGTCACCACTTGATGAGGATTGTTGTATGTTTGGATGTGGTTGTCATTGATGAGCTTGCATGTTGCATATTCCTAAGGAGATTGTTGTGATGTCAACACTTGGTGTTGGTGCATATGCTTGGGAGATTGTTGGTAATAATTAGCTTGGGATAACATTGATGTATAAAAGAGTTGCTCAAGCTCATGTTTGGATTTCATGCCTTATCTAAAGAAGATTTGTTGAAGTTCATGGTTGTATTTCATGTCTTATCTAAAGAATATTTGTTGAAGTTCATGGTTGGATGTCATGTCCTATTTAAGAAGTATTGAGTATGATTTTTGTCAATAGAGTTGGTTTCATAATGATGAATTAAGATGAGGATTAGAAGCATTAGAAGTATTATTGATAGTGGCGAGATGTTGTTGAAGGTATACAATATGTTTTATGCTCTCTCTTGATGTTCTTGATGAAGTGTGTGTTGTTGAAAGAAATTTGTAGCCTCCACAAGTTACTTAAGTGGTTTTGTTTTTAGAAGTTGCAACGAAGTTTGTTTGGGAGAATGCTCCACATTCCTCTACTATTGAAGATATGGTCTTGTAGTTTGTGATTCAAAGTTAGTGTTATGTGGATGTTGCACTCCTATCTTTTTAGGTCACTAGTGTTGTCAAGGTTTTTGTGAATTGTAGAAGGTTGGCAATGTTGTTGGTTATCTGGACTAGTTTGGGAAACGCTCCACATTTCTCCACATTGATGTCTCTTCCCCTGCGTCTTGGTGAATGTGTTCTCAATGTCTGTGCAATGTCTTGGTTCCAATTTCATGAGTTTAAGTGGTCTACAAGTTGATCTGTTAATGCTATATCATCCAATTATATATTTTGTGCTTCCTGAATGAAGTATTATGTTCTTGGTTGGTTTGCAATGGTTATTGATGGCATTACAATATGGAAGAAATTCCTCAAAGTGTTTTCGGATGTTCATGGAACATCCCCATGTGATCCACATGTTGTTGATTTGTTGCTTTGGTGTTGTATTGTGTCTTGGGTTGGTTTTCTAGGTTATTTATGGATATATAGCAGACAAGGTTTGTTCTTTTGCTTGTGCCATGTGCTTGGGGGTCTAGGCCAACAATTGAAGATGTGTTATAATAGATTTGGGTCTTGACCTATCCTATTTGGGACCACATCAAGTAAATTCAATTGGAAGTTTGTTTTTGGGCTAACCGGTTGTGTGCTTCATGTTTCTTCTATGTGTTTCTTTGATGTTGACATAGATTAATGTGTGCCAATGTTTGAATTGGTTTAGATCACATTATAAGATTAATAATTTTTTTTTTCAGTCCTCTCTATCATCGAGATAGGACCATATTATCATTTAGTGGTTGACTTGTTGAATTCATTATTTATCCTCTTCGTGGCCAACCTAATTAAAGTTTTGAAGTGTTGTGGTGGATATAAATGTAAGATCATTTCGGATGCAACAAGATGAAGAAGTGTACAAGTGCAAAAAAAAAAGTGTGTGGAATGTATTGAATATCTAGTAGAGTTTGTGCTACATTGTGAAGAGGAAGTATTGGATGTGCTACAATGCCTCAGTCAACATAGTGTTATGTTGAAAAATATTGTATTTATCTAAATCTTTGTATCCTACTTTGAGATGGTGAATCTCATTAGGTCCTTGTATCTTGCACTTGGTGTTGTGTTTGCTTTAGTTCTACAAGTCCTTTGTATCTTGCACTAAGGTAGTGAGCCTTGGTTTGCAAGTCAAATTTATTAGCAGTAAGCCTTGGTTTGCAAGTCCTTTTTGGTAGTGAGCCTTTATATTGTGAGTTAACTCTCACCATGGTTTTTCTCTCATTAGGTTTCCCACATAAATTTGGTGTTCTCCTATGCATGTGTGTTCTTTGCTTCATTCAGGTCTTTCAGAGTAGACTGAAGTTTTCCTTCAAAACCTATTTCTCAATCATCTAAATTGAAGTCCCAACCTTCAGGTTCCATTGATTCTAGATTTAGATCAAAAGAGAACGTTTCTTCATTACTCAAGGAGCTAGACTCCCTTCATTTTTCAACATTGCACTTTTTGTTATCAGCATTAAAGGCCATAAAGAGGGTTTCATCATTTGAATCCACATAAATCTCCTCAGTAACACTGGTGACCTGAAAAAGATAGGAGTGCAATATCCACATAACATTCAATTGGAATCCCAAATTGCAAGACCATATATTCAATAGCAGAGGAATGTGAAGCATTATCCTAAACAAACTTCAATGCGACTTCCAAGAACATAACCACCTAAGCAACTTACAAAGGCCAAAACTTTATTTCAACAACACATAATTTATTAGGAACATTAAGAGAGCATAAGAAATATTGTAGACCTTGAAATGTGCAAAATAGGGTCTTCCACCTTTTAGGAGATGGAACACACAAGGGTAGCGTTTTAGGACCTTTCCACCTATTCCCTTCAACTTTCATTCAAGGAAACCTTAGAGATCTCAATCTAGGGATGGAATGAGGGAAAGAGATCTACAATAAGGTGTCCTAGGGTGTGATTAAAGACAATAAAGGGGTTTTCCACCAAGTAAAGGCTTGGAAAGACAAGAAATGTAAATGATGTGCAAAACCTAATGATATGACCTAGAAAATGAACTCAACTCAAAATAATAAACTAGAGATAAACAGAGGTGCACCCAGAAAGTTGAAGAGGCTCGAAACAAGATCTGAAATCCTAAAATCCTAAATTTTTAAGCACACTGGGACTCATACGCCAGTAGGGGAGATTTAGTCCTAGTTTAGGGTTCGGGCCGAAATAGGAATCTAGAACTACTAAACCAGGATCTACAAAAAATGCCTGAAATCTGTTATACTGGGACTCATATGCCACAAGTGGAAATTTAGTCCTAATATCAATGTTGATCTGAAACTCTGATATCCTCTAATGTTATTTTGTAGCTTCTCTCTTGTCAAATCTATGAGTCTGAAACATTGAATTACAACCTATAGATGACTTTCCATGATCTTGCAATGTAGATGAAAACTTTCACAACTTGAAAATTTTTCTCCAATATTGCTCTTTAATGGATCTTCAACCTAGATCTACAAATTACACATCAAAGAAAGGGAAAAATGTTGTTTTGTTAGTGGATAGGGGTTTTCCTTGGTCAAACCCTACTTTGGTAATCAAGCCTTGAAATGAAATGAAATAGAAAGAAGGAATGATGAAAGAACAAATATGCTATGTTGCAACTCACCAAACCCCTGGACAAAAGGTTGTGATCTTGTATGTAATGGCTAGCATGAATGTGGATCTTGACTCTTGATTGTATGTTATGGATCTTGACTTGAATGCTTGCTTGAATCATAAGAAACTACATCACCAATGTTAGCTCAAAATCAAACATGATGCATGATGACTTTGGCATGATGTTTGAATCTTGAATGTAGCTCCAAAAAACTTGATAATCAACTCTTGAATGCTCTTGAATTCTCTTGTAAACTCTCTTGATCACCAATTTTCTATAATTCTTGATCTCAAAAGTGCTAGGAGAAAATGAGTGAAATAACCTTGTATTTATACTTGTTTATGCCAAATTTCCTAAAATTACAACACTACAAGTCGACATTAGATATAGGAGAACAAAATCCCACCGAGAATTTGAGTTTAAAATAGGTCCAAGCTAAGTGGGACTCATATGCTAGTTGGGCGTATGATTCCAAGTAGGCTAAGCTTGGGGCACAAATTTTAAGAAATGCTTAGTTTTATGCTAAATTTAGGTTTAGGCCCCCAAACTTAAGTGGGACCCATACGCCCAAGGTGGTGTATGAGTCCCATATCATTAAATCTGGGACATACAAACCAAAATCATTAAATTATGATTGGTCATATGATATGTGTCGGGATTATCCTTGGAAAGATGCATTAATTAAGGCTTGTGGATGCAAAATAAGACCAAATAATGCATAAAGAAGCCCAATTTTAGCAAGGAGGGACCAAACAAGTGTGAAAATGTAAAGGGATACATTTTTCTACACTACATTTAGCCACCACTTTAGTGAGAGGAGGAATTTGCTTCAAACTCACACTAAAGTAGTCAAAATCGCTTCAAGAGGGGTCCAAGTGTACCAATGCCAGTGAGATAGGATGACAATGATTAAGAGGGTTGCACAAGCCCCCAAGATCAAGATCATATGGAAAACCAATCATAGGCACAAAATAACACACATGAAAATGATAAGGAGAAACAACAAGGCACAAGCATACACCACAAAACACAAAGAGAAAGAAAAACAAAAACAAAAGAGGTGGATCAAGCTTCGACCGTTTGTCCCACATGTTGTGGATCAGATCTAAGTTGTTTTTCTAAGACATTTACATGTGGAACACGATTTCCACTATACAAACCAAACACACGCTCATAAGGGCTAGTGGAACTTTAGGCCGTCCAGTAGGTGAACCCTCAGTGAGACACATAAGCATGTGACCAATATGTGCTCACACAAACAAGCAAGTGGCTATGGGAAAGTCACACCTAAGTTCAGCTCCCATACATACAACCATACCAAAGCTATACCTCTTGATAAATTTGATAAGGTGCCACACAACATGAATGAAATGATTCACGAGGCAAGAAAAGCTTTGTATGCTTGACACCCATGAATGAACAAGATGGAACCACAAGCAAGCAAAGTGTGTTATGCATGGTGGCCATATAATCAATATTGCAAAATAATGTAAGGTACATTCAAAGGATTTTTTCTTATTTTATGCAAGGTCTTTAACTTAGGGAACATTGTGCCTAATGTCTCCAAGAGAGGACCAATCAAAGAATAGAAGATTCACAACTTAGGGGATGCAGTGTGTCACATCAAGACACTAAGAGGAATATGATATGCTAAGAGAGATCACGCTCTTGAAGGACATCACACCCAATGTCACCACAAAGAGAAAGACACATCGCATGAAGTAAGAAGACTACAAAATGAGACATGAATCAAAAAAAGAATAATGCCAATGTATGCACCCACTTTAAAGAAATTTCTGAACACCATGTTGTGAGCAATTACTTTAAAGTAGCAAATGATAAATGCTAACAAGAAAGAGGACATGAGAGCTTATTTGGAAAGCCCCATGCCAAGTCATATGTTTCCAAATAAAGCTACGTCATGAAAAGGGGTTTCCCCCAAAATTAAATCCCAAAGTCACATAAGGGGTCCATGGATTTGGGTCAGTATGTCTTTGCTACAATATTGTTATAGAGCTCAAAACTGTCATCGTTCTCCAAATACTCATGGAACATAAATAATGACACAAAGAGCGAAAACAAAGAAAAGATTTTGGGTCAACATGGAAGAGACCTAAATGTCTTGACGCCTTGTGTCATCCCTAAAAGGAAACACAAGACAAGTGAAAAGATAAAGGAAAATCTTTGGGGTCAACATGGAAGAGACCTAAATGTCTCGATGCCTTGCATCATACCCAAAAGGAAAACACAAGACAAATGAAAAAGATAAAAGTTTATGACATATGGAAGAATGTAGGTACAAATAGAGGAATGTCACAAAGAGAGGGGTACATCAAACAGAACAGTACAAAGAGATCACATTACACACATGTAATCACACACATAACATGAAAAAGAAAATAGTGTAAGAGACTAGTAAGGCACATGCGAGTCAACTTATAGCAGGTCTTTTGCATCCCAATCTTGTTCATCATATACAAAAGGTGAAAAACTAGCCAAAGGGACAATAGCGAGTGTAGTACTAGGACAAGGCTATCTAATTCTTGCCCCCACTATGTGCAAGAAAAGAATGATCCAAGGTAGGTGATGAGAAAGAGCTCCTTGCATTTTGAAATGATTTGCAATGAATGTAAAGCATGTAATAGTGAGCATATTATATCCTACAACTATTGCATGGCAAGGAGCGAAAGGACACGCTTTAAGGGATTATTTATATGATATCAAAAATTTTAAATATTTTTTATAAAGCATGACATTCATGAGTACTATGTCCAAAAATTCTATGATATTTACAATGTGATGTGTTTGTGTTCTTAGGATTTGGAAATCTATTTTCTCAAATTTAGTCCTTGGCTTAGAAGTATGTGTAAATTCCTTTTAGTTGTAGACAGTGAACAAGGGAATTATAGTTTATTTAGTTTGTAAGGCCTTCGTTGTTTGCTAGATTCACCAATTTCTCTATAGAGCAAGAGAACCTAAAATCACCTTGTCTTCTTTAACATTGTCATGAGGTATTGGTTGTTCTTTAAGAAGGAGGATACTTATGTCAGGGGGAGGATCTTGATATTATAACCCTTTAGTGTCTTCAGTTGGTATTTTCTCTAAGAGTTGATGAATTTCATGTTCACTTGTTGTATCACATCCTTGTTTACTTAATATCATGAATCATTTTCCATATGTCTCTTCTAGGTTGATAGGAGTGTTGGTCACTTTGTTAACATAGGATTGGTGCACTTGATTAGAGGAACTAGGATCACTTATTCTAGGGATCTTAGGTTTAGCTTGTATCTTAGTTTTAGGATATAAAATACCAAACATCTCAAGTGGTGGGATGATGGGAGGTGTTGGTTGTGTCAGTGAAGGATAAAAGGATGCATTAGTCTCAAGGTTGTTAAGACAATCGTTTATGAAGTTTTTCATACTGTCATCATCTTCTCCAATGATGTCAACATCATGAGGAGGACATGCATTTGGAGTTAAGTGAGCATGAGTGAGTTCAATTTCATTAGGGTCATTTCCAAAAGCATAGGTTGACATATCTACTAAGGATTTCAAGGACATCCACAGCTTACCAAAGCACATACCCATGATGAAATGCAATGTAGAATGAAGTTTGTAAATGTAATTTTGAAATTAAGCAATGTACGAAATGAACCAAATTAAGCAAATGTAAATTCAGTGAACTAAAACAGAAATATAACAACAACAAATAGAAGCATAAAAACTAGGTTTTCAATGTTGTAAAATGCATTTTAAGATCTAACACGGGACTAAATCACCTAGAGGGGCATATGAGTCCTAATCAAGGGTTTTCAGGGATTCAATACTACAAAACAGTCCACACAAAATACCTAGAAAGTAGGTAAAACAACCTGAACTGGGACTAAATCACCCAGAGGGGCATATGAGTCCCAGATTAGGGTTTTTGCACTAATTTCAACAAATTTGGAGTGAATGTTAAGTTTTCTAGTTTGAATGATGTTTAGACTAAGTGCTTTCATATTTCAAGTGAAATTCAATGATGCAAGATGCAAGAATGCAACCTATATGAACTTTCACTAATGCAAGATTTAGGAACCCTGGATGCAAATTAACTAATCCAAGACCAAATACAAAGTTAATGTAAGCTAGATCTAGGACTATGATGCACTCCAAATCAGAAAATAAGGTGTTCTAAAGGCTAGGTTCACCAAAATGAAATGTGGTGAAATAGGGTCTTCCACATTTTAGGAGATGGAACACACAAGGGTAGGGTTTTAGGACCTTTCCACCTATTCCCTTCAAATTTCATTCAAAGAAAACTTAAAGATATCAATCTAGGGATGGAATGAGGGAAAGAGATCTGCAATAAGGTGTCCTAGGGTGTGATTAAAGACAATAAATGGGTTCACCACCAAGCAAAGGCTTGGAAAGAAAAGAAATGTAAACGACATGCAAAACCTAATGATATGACCTAGAAAATGAACTCAAGTTAGAATAATAAACTAGAGATAAACAAAGGTGCACTTGGAAAGTTGAAGAGGCTCGAAACAAGATCTGAAATCCTAAAAAAATTACTTTTGAAGCACATTGGGAATCATATGCTAGTAGGGGTGATTTAGTCCCAGTTTAGGGTTTTGGTCTGTAACAAGAATCTGGAACTGCTAAACCAAGATCTATAGAAAAATGCCTAAAATATGGTATACTATGACTCATACACCACAAGTGGCAATTTAGTCCCAGTATCAGGGTTGATTTGAAACTCTGATATCCTCTAATATTCTCTTGTAGCTTTTCTCTTGTCAAATCTCTGAGTCTGAAACACTGAATTGCAACCTATAGATGACTTTCTGTGATCTTGCAATGTAGATGACAACTTTGACAACTTGACAACTTTTCTCCACTCTTTCTCTTCAATGGATCTTCAACCTAGATCTGCAAATCACACTTCAAAGAGAGGGAAATTTTTTGTATTGTTAGTGGATGGGGGTTTTCCTTGGTCAAACCCCGTTTCAGTAATCAAACCTTGAAATGAAATGAAATAGAAAGAAGGAATGATGAATGAACAACTATGCTATGTTGCAACTCACCAAACCCTTGGACAAAGGTTGCAATCTTGTATGTAATTCCTAGCATGAATTTGGATCTTGACTCTTGATTTTATGTTATGGATCTTGACTGAATTCTTGCCTTAATCATAAGAACCTACATCATCAATGTTATCTCAAAAACAAACATGATACATGATGACTTTGGCATGATGCTTGAATCTTGAATGTAGCTCCAAAACACTTGATAATCAACTCTTGAATGCTCTTGAATGGTCTTGTAAACTCTCTTGATCACCAATTTTCTATAATTCTTGATCTCAAAAGTGCTAGGAGAAAATGAGTGAAATAACCTTTTATTTATACTTGTTTATGCCAAATTTCCTAAATTTACAACACTACATGTTGACATCAGATCTAGGAAAATAAAATCCTGCCAAGAATTTTAGTTTAAAATAGGTCCAAGCTAGGAATAACTCATACACCAATTGGGGTGTCTAAGTCCTAGTAGGCTAAGCTTGGGACACAAATTTCAAGAAATGCTTAGTTTTATGCTTAATTCAGGTTTAGGCCCTAAAACTCAGATGGGACCCATACACCCAAGGTGGTGTATGAGTCCCAGATCACTAAATTTGGGCCATACAAACCAAAATCATTAAATTATGATTGGTCATCTAATATATGTTGGGATTATCCTTGGAAATATGCATTAATTAAGGCTTGTGGATGCAAAATAAGACCAAATAAGGCATAAAGAAGCCCAATTTTAGTAGAGAGAGCCCAAACAAGTGTGAAAATGTAGAGGGATATGTTTTTCTACAGTAAAAATCTTCAACAACATCTCTCCACTATAAAAAATATTTCTAATGCTTTTAATCCTCATTTTAATGCTTCTAATCCTCATCTTAATATATCATTATGAAACCAACTATGTTGACAAAAATCATACTTAATGCTTCTTAGATAGTACTTGACATCCAACCATGAACTTCAACAACTCTTCTTTAAATAAGGCATGACATCCAACCATGAACTTCAACAACTCTTCTTTAGATAAGGCATGGCATCCAACCATGAACTTCAACAACTCTTATATACATCAATGTTAGCCCAAACTAAATATTGCCAACAATCTCTCAAGCATATGCACTAGCACCAAGTGCTAACATCACAACAATCTCCTTAGGCATATGCAATAGATATCCTCATCAATGAAAACCACAACCAAACATACAAAAATCTTCATCAAGTGGTGACATCAATGAAAACCAACAATAAGTGTTGGCATCAATGACAACAATCACCAACAATCTCCTCAAGTGTTGAATAATCCTACAAAATCTATACATTTGATTTCTTGAAGCAATGTGAAAATAATTTTGGTAGCTAAAACTTGTATCACATTGATGATGGCATGGGGTTACTCTTTATTTTGATTTGAGATTCATGAAATCCATATTTTGGGACGTCAAAATGGTTTCTTTTGATTTCCTTTACAAATAAGCAAGCCTTTTGATGCTTTTATTTTTTCTTTCCCTCATTATAACCTTATCCGCTTTGTTAACAATGATAGGATGGATTATTTTTATTAAAAAATCCTCATCTTATTTGGTCTCCTAAATTAGTTTCCTTTTTTCTTTTTCGTTTCAATCCCTCCTTAAGTAACTATTGCTATGTTACTCTCTTTATTTTGATATTTCTTTCTTATTTAGCACATATTTTCTCTTGGTACTCTCTCTAATTATTATTCATATATGACGAAGGCCTCACCCTTTTCCTACCTATCTTCAACTTCTATCCTCTAATGCATTTTAGAATTTTCATTATTTCCTTGGCTCCTCTTGCATAATTTGGTTCTTGAAATCCTTCACTCTTTGTAAGTGTTAGGTAATTATTATAATATTGGGATCCTCTAGGGAATCTAAAGGAACCATATTTTAAATCTCCACAAAACCTACAAGTTTTATTATTTTCATCCCTACACTCATTTTTATAATCTCATTTATTTACATTTAAAACATGCAGCGCACTCTCTTCTTTTTTAACTTTGACCTCTCCCTTTATCTTATCCTTTATAATCATTGTGGTAGATTTTATTGCCTCCTTGTGAATAGTCATCTTAATATATTGTGGAGTGTCATTCATCCTAGATTTGTGGGACCATGTGTATTTTATTTATTATTATTTGATTAGGTCACCACTGTGGTTGTTGGTATCTATGATCTCAAACATGGAAGGGCATTTCTACAAATCTATTTGTTATATTTATCCCTCTATAAATGAGATCATTTTCCTCACACCCATGACCATGCCAAGCCTATCTTTCTTCCCTTACCTATAATAGAAATGATGGTCAATCATCTATTTCATTTTCATCCCATTCTCTATAAATATTATTTAATATACACTTTTCAACCTCCCACATGGCTCTACCATCTCCATCCTCATGTAATAGCTATTTTCTTCCTTTATGATATAGGTCACATTCATTCCACAAATGACCCTTATCAAAATAATAGGTACACCATATCTTCTTCCTATAGAGGGGAGATGTCTCTCTATGACCTTATCCTTTTTTAAATATCTCATGTTTAATATTTAATTGCTCGAATTCCAATTTTAATTTTTCTATTTCCTCATTCTCACTTTTCTCATTTTCCCTTCTCCAAGGCTACACTTCACTTCTAGAAGCTAACTCCACTACCTCCATATAAGTGTTAATCCATTTAAGGATATTCTAATCCTAGGTAACAATATAGAAATAAATTATTCATTTTTTTTAATTTTTATATAAGTGGTTCGTCTAGTTTCTTGAGCACTCCCTTAAAATTTGATCAAATTGTTTTATTTTCTCCCCTTTTGCTCTATATCATTTTTCTCATATTATGTCATGTCCCATTTTCAAGTTTAATTCCAATGAAGACCCTTATCCTATTATTTTATTTCTCATAGGCTAATGGCATGGTGCGAGGTAAATAATTCATTAATTTAATTGAATTTTTAAAAAATGGAACTTCAAGTTATATTAAAAAAGACATGTTTTTTTATTATAAAAGGATGTTTAAAAAGGGGGACTAAAAGTGATGCTAGGAATGGGGTCCAAATTCAAAATTAAAAGCTTGAAGGAAAAAGGAGAAAGAAGTAAATAATAATTTTTATTTGAAAAGACTATAAATAGATAAGTTGAGGAATGGAGAGGTTGTCATTTTCATATTACCAAATTTATTACCTTTAAAGATTGAAAATCATTCATATTTTTTTCCCAAGGACAAAAAACCCTTTGAAAAATAATGGATGTTGTGGATAAAGACCCTCCTATTAAATTGAATTATTCCATCTACTAATTTTATCCTTGTTGTATGGAGTATCAGGATTTTGGTTGTCAGCACATCGGGTGTACACAACATATTGTTCATATGGCGCCGGACCTGATTGGTCCATCGCCCGATAAGCCTTTGTGAGGTCGACGATATTGGCACATTGGGTGTACACAACATATTGTTCATATGGCGTTGGACCCGATAGGTCCTATCACCCAATATGCCTTTATGAGGTCAGTGATATCAACATCTAAGCCTACGTCTCTAAGGATTTGTCAATGTTGGCCGATATTATGGGCTTGTGAGGACCCCCTTTGACGAACTCCAAACGAGTGACTAGTATTAGAGGTTGGACTATCGGGTGATCAGGGAATCAGGTTAAAATTAGGTTCAAATCCCACAAGATATTATAGGCTAAAACTCTGACTAAGGTACCTTTCCGATAATACAAAGGATGGGGCCCTTTTTATGAAAAAGACTTTGACGCTAAAAACCATCGGGGATCGGCCAATTGGGTGTAATTTTGATTGCAGCAAGTAAACATGACAACAATCTTGGTTGTCAAGAACCATTGTAAAGCTTATTTTGTAACTTTTATTATATATTAATATATATATCGTGTTTTAGCCTTTCGCCAATTTTTTTTTTATCAATTATATTAATTAGATGTAGATCTTTCAATTTTAGTTATTGGTTGTGTGAATTTTTAATATAGTTTTTAGTTTGGTGTGGGGTTTCCTTTTTTATCTCTGAAATTTAATTATCTAATAATTTTAATTATTTATGTTACATTGAGATATCATTGTTGAAGTTGTTAATTTTTATGGTTTGCATTGGTTGGTGTGTAGATGTTTTTATGAGTAATCAAATTGAAACAAAAACACTCTAATGAAACATTAAACTGAAGAAATTGAAATGAAATTAAATAAACAAGAATTCTTCAGAGCCGTTCCACTTTCTCTATCTACAGTGATTCTTTTGAAGCTGTTGCTCTCAGATTGTGTAAGCTCGGCTTCCTTCGAATGACAACTTGTAGAACGAGTATGCAAAAAGGAAAATGCTTCTCTATCCTATATGCTGATGGAATGAAAATGCTGATACGGATATGGACAGGGGCTGTGGATTATGCATAGGGGTTGTGAATGGAAGATGTCATGATTCTATATTGTTATTGCTATGCTATGAAAATATTATGAATTCTATGAATACTATGAATGCTATGAATGCTTGCAATTTGACTATAATTTTCCTGCTTAAAACTTCTATATGATTTGGAGTGCCCGGCAGTCATATTTATAGATTTTTGCTGGCACAATCCTGGCTGGCAAGAATCTACAGCTGTGAGATTGTCTGGTAGGATTGAAAGGTGAGAGATGGAGAAGTTGAGAAGAAGATGGAAGAGGTTGAGAGGTTGGAGAGAAGGATGGATTCCTGTCTTCAACCCACGGGAACAAGCCTGCACATAAAGAGAAAATTAAATTTTCTGTTTGGGCAGTTTGTTTCACGGGTGTTGAAGATAATCCCAAAATTAATTAAATAAATAAATTTATTTAATTTCATTTATTGAATTTTGATTTTTGATTTTTTTAAACTATGGAAGATTTAATTAAATATTTTAGAATATTTAATCATAATGTGACTTTAGAAGAATATGAAATATTAGAAGAATTAATTAAATATTTTGGAATATTTAATTATGAATGAATATTAGAATCGAATTAGAGGAATTAAATATTTTGGAATATTTAATTATAAATGATATTTAGAAGAAAAGAAGAATATTTTAATCTTTATTTGAAAAATATTCAAACTAAGATTTATATGATAATTAATATAAATAAACCATAATATTTAATTAATTAATTAAGAAATGAATATGAAAAGATGATTAAATAAACTTATTTATTTAATCGAAATGAAATAATGAACAATATAAATAAATTATTTAAATTTATTTATACATAGATGGAATTCAAAGATTTAATTAAATATTAAAAATATTTAATTAATTACCAGACAATGTGATGTGACCATTTTTAGGTGTATACATTTTGCCCCTCTTTGAAGTGATGTGTTTTACGCATTGCTTCAAAGAATTTTGAATTTTGCCCCAAATGTTGATTGAATTTTTTCCCAAATGTTGACTGTCAAAATGTCAATAGGTATATGCCCCCGCAAACGATGAATCAATAATATTTTGAATTTTTATGAATTTTTTGATTTTTTTGATTTTTTAATTTTTCTGGAATTTTTTCGATTTTTATGATGTTGAAGATGTCGATTCATCGTTTGAAACTAATTATTTGAAGAAAATTGACCCCAAAAGATGTGAAATGAAAAATTGATGAAGAAATTGCCCCTGCTATGTTAAAATGTGGTAAAAATGCCCCAATTTTACCATTATATAGGTTAAAAATGTCATTTTCCATGTCATTTTCAATTTTAACCTAATAGAATTTGTAAATTTTTGAGCTCTGGTTTGATAATTATGGCACTTCCAGTTCACCAGCACCGTTTTGAGTGTATCTGACGACATCAGCGACCAGCGCACTATGGACCTCCGGTATGTATCCCATAAATCTCCTGCTTTTTGAAAATTTTCCGTTTAGTGCACGTTTTTCCATGTTTTGATGTAAAAAAGTGAGTTTTAGCACCCTTGAGATTTTTCGTAGCGCCTATGATATTTTTTGTAGCCCATTCAATTCCGTAGCGCATATGATAGTTTTCATAGCGCTTTTGATTGATTTCGTAGCGCAATTGATTTCGTAGCGCCGATGATTGATTTCGTAGCGCCCTTAATGTTTTTCGTAGCGCCTTTAATTCTATAGCACATATGATAGTTTTCATAGTGCTTGTGATGAGTTATGTAGCGCGTTTAATTCTATAGCGCCGATGATGAATTTTATAGCGCATTTAACCAATTTTGTAGTGCTTTTAATCATATGTTGTTGTGACCTGATAAATTTGTTCCCAAAGTTGTTGGAAAACAAATAGGAGCTGATAGATTTGCTTTTAAAGTTGTTAAAAACAAATAGGACAGATAAGTTTTCTTCTAAAGTTGTTAGAAAGAAACGTGATGTTGATTATTTGCTTTCCATGACGATGAAAAACAAATAGTTTGATTGATTTGTTTGCTTCTAAGGTTATTAAAAACAAACATGATTTTGATATTATTCGCATTTCATGATGATGATGAAAAACAAATAATTTGATGTTCAGTTTTGGGATTGATACGTTATAATGATTTGATATTGATTTTGCTTTGATGATATGTCAACAGGAGAGATTAGGTGTTTTGCAGTTACGAGAGACATTTCTGAGCACATGGACATTGATTCCACATTTGTTACAGTCAGATAGAGATGTGATTGATGCATGTGGATTGAGTGCATTACTTGACATGCCTGAGGTTCGCCTCAACAGGGCTCTATTGACAGCACTTGCAGAGTGGTGGCATAGTGACACCAACACATTTCATTTACTGACGGGCGAGATTACAGTGACCCCTGAGGACGTATATCGCATCCTATGGATCCCAGTGATGGGAGAGATAGTTGTTTTTGATAGCCGAGAGGCTGGAGGCACTGATTCTTTGAGACAGATTTTTTGAGATGATCAGATTGCTGGATACTTCATCCCATGGGGCAAGATTATAGATACATATCCACCTTTACCAGCTGTACTTGCAGGATTTATTGGAGGTGTGTTGTGCCCCGACCATAGGTCGAAGGGGTTTGCAATTGGGTGGGGTTGTGTTTTGGAGAGTATGGTGATGCAGGGTACACGGTATGCGTGGGGTACATGCATGCTAGCCCACTTATATGATGAGTTACACCATATTGTATATGGTAGAGGCCGGAGTTTTGCTGTTGGGTGCTCATTATTACAGATATGGGCATGGGAGCACTTTGCTGTTTTACATCCATTGACACGAGGACAACGACCAGCTGGTCGATCATACAGATGGAGATATGCTCACATTATTGCTCAGCCGAGACTGGGCAAACTAGTGCATTGGCAGCGGCTATTGGATAGTTTGGATACAGTATGTTGGAGACCATATTTAGATTGTGAGCCATGGCCAGAGGATGCGAGGGAGATGCCATATGTGTGTACATTGAGATATCTGATTGGGCAGACTCCATGGATCATTGAGAGGTTTCTTGCTGGACGAGTATGTCGACAGTTTGGTCGGATTCAGGGTATGCCTGTGGGTTCACCATTTATGCACGACGACAACCAGAGCTTGCAGTGTGGGGTCCACGGATTTCATATGAGACAGCAGTGGTAGAGTTCATCAGTTTGGGAGCAGTGATGTGGGATTACCGAGTGGATGTCCTTGACGCAGGGACAACTCCAAAGTATTTTTAGTATGTCCTAGAACATCCAACACCATGTATGTTTGATCCTGATGAGGCTATTGCTCCTATTGTTGCACAGAGACGACGACAGAGGGACTCAGCGTCAGAGGATGATGATTCAGAGGACAATGATGATGATGATAGTGGAGGAGATGATGACTCAGAGGGAGATGATGGTGGTGATGGTAGGGGTGGAGATAGAGGTGGCAGGAGAGGTGGTAGGAGAGGTAGTAGAGGTAGTAGAGGTGGACCACAGATGCGACACACTGACCCATCTCCTTCAGTAGATCCGGCAGTATCAGGTCAGCTCTCCTCTTTACAGAGTACAGTACAGAGTTTGCATACCCAGCTAGCACAGGAACAGGCCTTGATTACACAGTTGCAGGGACAGTTGACTTCGGTTACTGCTGAGAGAGACGTAGCGAGACATCGAGGTGAGCAGGCTATTGCTTTGGCAGATAGCCTACAGAGAGTAGCAGCTAGCACCTTGACTGGTGATATGATGAGAGAGGTTACCAGAGACACTCGAGAGGCTGAGTTTTACCAAACTAGATATCATGATGCGGTTCCACCTGAGCGAAGAGAGAGTTATGCTCAGTCACGGTCTACCCATGGTCGCTCTCGTACTACCAGCAGAGGTGTGACACAGCCATTACCTCCAGGAGGACCACCAGGGACAGGCGGTGCAGGTCCATCAGGAGCAGGTGGTACAGGTCCCAGACCAGCGCCATCAAAGGATAGCACTGCCTAGTGCATTGTAGATGATATTTTTATGATATTTTATTGAGACATGTATACACCTTGAGATGATCCCATTTTTGATGATGTTATATCATTTGTAGTTGACATCCTTGTACATTTTGACATTCATTTTTGAGATATATGAAATGTAGTGATGATTTATGATGATATATGATGTGTCTATATGATGTGCATAATATCATAGTTTCATGGTTATGATATATATGTATACATGATTTTGTTGAGATGAAATTTATTTGATGAATGAATGCATGATGTATATGGTGTATATGATATATGCTTTTATGATTTTCTAATGCAAAAATATATGAAAAATGTATGAAATGATGTTTTTGTGAATGTCAAAATATACTCAGTCATGTATTCGAAAAGATATAAACCATTTGATTCTTTGCCAGCTTTTTTTGGGAAATTTATGAATGCAAAATGTAGTTTCTAACATGAATGCAATCTATACTAACCATGCAGGACATCCATACAATATTGCCATTTGGAGAGCTTAGTTTTGCTTTTTGTATCATCATAGAACTTTGAAATGTTGAAAGTTAATACAAGCATCAAAGGGTATGTTAGCACCAGTGATGACCTGAGTATTGCTTTCATGATTTTTGATATAGCAAGTTAATACAAGCATCTAGGTATAATTGAACCGAGATGACCTGAGTATTGCTTGCACAAACAGACAAGAGTTAACCCTTTTCCCATGCAAATTCTGAAATGTCATCCATGATACATAGTAAAACATGTCTCGCGACCAATTTGCATAGTACTAATGATTTCCTTGCAAACAACAGACAAAGAAAAATCATACTCCTTCCTTGCTTTTCTAGTTCAGTACATCATTGAATTACTCCAAAGATATGATAGAAAATCAAACAACCATTTAAATCTTGCTGAAAATATTTCAAACATTATTCAAATTAAGATCATCCAATTTGATTATCATCATTGAGGTTCTCATTTCGATAGTTATTTGGATCATGTTGTTTTGATTTCCATTGGCATTGAATAAACATGTGGTGGTTGATTTGATATGGCAATGTTTATTGTGTTTTGTCAAATTGTTTTTGGTGTCTATTTGCAATGTTCGAAAAGCTTGTTGCCTCTCTCTTGTTCAGTCTATGTTTCTGCATTTGTGCCCATTGTAAACACAACCTAAAGAGTATGGATATGTACAAATTTCATCAAGCCATGATGAAATATAAGAATCCCTGTCATATGATATGGATATGAAAGACATATACAGATGATAGATATGGATGGATGATGCCGAAAATGAAAACAAGACATAAACTAACAAATGGAGGAGCCCATTTTGATCACAAATAGCGCCTGTTTGCCAGGTTTTCACTACTTATTTTTATTGCACTTTTTTTTTCATTTTTCTGATTTTTTTGATTTTTTTCAAGACTTTTTATGATTTTTTTTTAATTTTTTCAGGACTTTTTATGATTTTTTTAAAATTTTCAGGACTTTTTATGCATAGAACTTCTTCAAATGAATACTATTGATTGGTTCTTCAAATAGATCCCCCTCTGACATGGATAACTGATATGCACCAGAACCGTATGCTGCAATGACAACAAATGGACCAAGCCAATTAGGTTCAAATTTCCCTTTCTTTTCTCTGTTTTGCTGATTACGTGGATTTTCTCTCAAGACTAAGTCACCCACTTGAAATGTCTGTGGTTTAATTCTATGATTGTAACTACGAGACATGATCCGTTGATAACCCTTCAAATGATCAGCTGCATGTTGACGTCTTTCATCTAACAATTCTAGCTCTTGGAGGCGAGAAACTCGGTAGTCTTCATCACTTATCAATCCCTTGAGTGAGACCCTAAGTGAAGGTATTTCAACTTCTAGTGGTAAGATTGCTTCTGCTCCATAGACCAAGGCATATGGTGTAGCTCCTGTTGGTGTGCGAATACTAGTTCTATATGCCTACAAAGCTGGGTTGAGTTGAACATGCCAATCACGTCCAGCGTCATTTATTGTCTTTTTCAATATCTTCAAGATGGTTTTATTAGAAGCTTCTGCTTGACCATTACCCTGTGGATAATAAGGTGTAGAGAACCTGTGTTGGATGTGAAATTTTTCACAAAGTTCATCCACATCCTGATTCTTAAAAGGTCTTCCATTATCAGTAATAATAGAATTAGGAATTCCATATTTACAAATAATGTAATTCAAGATAAATGAAGATATTTGTTTACTAGTCACTGTTGTCAGAGGAACAGCTTCAATCCATTTTGTAAAATACTCCGTAGCTGTTATGATAAATTTATGTCCATTTGATGATGAAGGGTGAATTTTTCCAACAAGATCTAGTCCCCACTGGGAAAAAGGCCATGTTGAAGTAAAAGGTTGCAGTTCCTACGCAGGTGCATGAATAAGATTCCCGTGAATCTGACATTTAGAACACTTCTTGACAAAAGTAAAAGAATCTTTCTCCATGGTTGGCCAATAGTATCCCATTCTGACAAGTTTCTTGGCTAAGGTCAAACCACTCGAATGAGTTCCACAAATACCACCATGAACCTCTTGTAAGGCTTTTTCGGACTCATCACGTTCAAGACATCTAAGGAGTGTACCATCAAGACCACGTCGATAAAGGATATTGGCAATTAAGGTATAACAGGATGATTGGTGAATGAAATTCTGTTTCTGGTTGCGGGATAAATCCGGAGGTAAGATATTATCTTTAAGATAGGTATAAGTCTTGCCATATAAAGGTGAATCAGAACTGGTTAAATGACATATGACTTGGATTTCAGGATTATCATAGGTGGGAGAAAACAATTGTTCCACTAAAAATTCATGCTTGATTTGATCTTCTGAAAGTTGTAATAAGGAAGCAATGGTAGCCATTGCATCTGCAGCTTTATTATCAATCCTTGATATTTGTGAAATCTTGATTGACACAAAATACTTCTTGTAATCATCCACCATATTCTTGTAAGGTAACAACTTATCATCTTTGGTTTGATAATCATCATTAATTTGATTAATGACAAGTTGTGAATCACCGTAAACTTGCAGTTCTATAATCCGCCATTCCAATGCTATTTTCAATCCTATGAGCAATGCCTCATATTCAGCTATGCTGTTTGTGCAAGGAAACATCAACGGACATGATCGTGAAATGGTATGTCCTTCAGGTGTAACAAAAAGAATCCCTGCCCCCGAGCCATATTGTGTATAAGATCCATCAAAGTACAATGTCCATAATTTCTGAATTGTTGCTGTGAAGACATCTGCATCAGGAAACTCAATGTGCATTGGATTTTCTTCTTGTAAAGGTGCTTCAGCCAACTGATCTACAATGACCTGTCCTTTAATAGCTTTTCGATCCACATAGTGAATATCAAATTCACTTAAGATCATTACCCATTTTGCAAGTCTTCCTGTTAAAGTAGCTCTGCTTAATAGGTATTTTAATGGATCAATCTTTGTTATCAGCTTAACTGTATGAGCCAACATATAATGTCACCACTTTTGAGAAGCAAACACTACTGCAAGGCAAGCTTTTTCAATGAAACTGTAGTTTAACTCATGACTTGTTAAGGTTCTACTGATATAATATATGGCCCTTTCCTTACCTGTAGAATCTTCTTGTGCTAGCAATGCTCCCAAAGATACTTCTGTTGCTGAAATATAGAGTATGAGTGGCTCTCCTGGAATAGGTGGAATTAAAACTGGTGGATGCGTAAGATATTGCTTGATTTGATTGAATGTTGCTTCACATTTGTCATCCCATTTGAATAGGACATTTTTATGCAATAAATGTGTGAATGGAAAGCTTTTGTCTGCCAGTTGAGCTATAAACCTTCTAATAGACTGTAATCTTCCTTGCAATGATCGAAGTTGACTGATATTTTGTGGTGGCGGCATGTCCATTATAGCTTGTACTTTTTCTGGATCAACCTCTATACCCTTTTTTGAAACAATGTATCCTAGGAGTTTTCCAGATGTAACGCCGAAGACACATTTCTTTGGATTTAGTCGAACATTGAACTTCTCCATTCTGATAAAGATTTTTGATAAGATTTCTAGATGTTCTTCTCGTGTATGAGATTTGGCAAGTAAATCATCAACATAATCTTCCATGAATGTATGCATCATATCATGAAAAATTGTTGTCATTGCTCTTTGATAAGTGGCTCCAACATTCTTTAACCCAAATGGCATTACATTCCAGCAATATGTACCCCAAGGGCATGTAAACGCTATTTTATCTTGATCCTCTGGTGCAATTTTTATCTGGTTGTATCCTGAAAATCCATCCATTAATGAAGACATTGCATGGCCAGCAGTTAAATCAACAATCATATCTATGTTAGGTAAAGGAAAGTCATCTTTGGGACAAGCCTTATTTAAATCTCTGAAATCTGTACAAACTCTGATCCTTCCATCTGGCTTTGAAATAGGTACAATATTGGAAATCCATTCTACATAATCAATAGTTCGAATGATTCCAACATCCAAAAGCTTCTTTAATTCTTCTTTGACCAATAATGCAACATGTGGATGCATTTTTCTGAGCTTTTGCTTCACAGGTTTTGCTCCAGGTTGAATAGATAAATGATGCATTATCAGATTAGGATCTAACCCTGGCATAGCAGCATATGACCAAGCAAAGTTAATTTGATTTTCCTTCAAGAATTCCATGAATTTCAGGACTTCTTCAACTGTTAATGATGCTGCAAGTTGCAAAACTTTTGGCTGCTCTGTTGTACTTATGTTGATTGATTCTGTTGGTTCGATCAAAATAGAAGATCTTTCATGATAATACTTGGGAAGAGTGTCAAGTTTCTCATCCTTCAGTGCCTCGAAAAGGTTTTCATTATCGGATTCGCTCTTTATTTTTCTCTTGTTTTGATCTATCACTGCCATTTTTTGGTTTTCACCAATAGATCCATCTTTTATTTCATTTATTTTGCAGCTAAGAGACTTGACACCCTCCTTATCAAAATCACGAGTATTGAATTTTTGAATGAAACAATTGTTTTCTGCATTTGAGGAACAAAGGAAATTTATAATCTCCTCATCATTATTGAATGTAGGAATATGGATAGGTGCATCAATGTCCCAATCAATAAGTTCTGGATAAACTAAAGGCATAGGATCATTAGGTTGGGTAAAGTCTTGAATTGTCAAAGTCATGATATGATTATCATCCTCATGGTAGACAAGGTCTATGATGGTATTCTCCTGTTGATTGTCAATCTCGTTAGAATCTGATTCATCCTCACTTGAGTCATGATTACTTTGTAAAACATAATCAAGTGGAAGCCTTGAGCCTTCTCCTTGTATAAGAACAGGTGCATACTTATGTATGGTATCAACTTGTTTGTCTCTCCAAAATTCATCATTATAAATGGCGTCCCATTCATATTCATTAGAATCAGTATCTAAACTATTCTGCAATTGGAAAACTGATTCATGAGGTCTATCTGACACTGATCCTCCTTCATGAGTTGATTGTATTTGCTGTGAAGTAGATTCTTCTTTATCTTTGCCATATCCAAGTCTTGTTTTATCACTTGAATGCTTTGAAATAGGTTGAATTGGTTCTACAATTCCTTCTCTTCTTTTTCCTATAGGACCATTTCCTTCATAGCCCATCTTCTGCATGATAGCATACCCCTTACCATATTGTTCTTTAGGTAACTTAATGTGCAAGAGAGATTCATCTTCATCTTTGTATAGCCAATTTAGGATGTCCCTATCTTCAGCTTCTTCTTCAGTGGTGTTAGCTCTAATGAATTTTCCATCAAACTTTGTGATTGGCACAGAAGCTTGAGATGTAGAAGTTGTTGCAATCTTTTGATTTGATAAGGTTGGCTGTCCATGTGACCTCAGAGAAGGAGGTAAAGTAGAGAGAGATAGTGAATATTCACCTACCCCTTTATCTTTAAATTTCAGCTTAGTATCAATATTCTTTGTCAATTCTTGCAATTGGACTTGTAGATTGGAAGAAGGAACAACAAGAGCTTCCCTATTGTGTGGCACAAAGACATCTTGAGTTACTCGAATATTTGAACAAGTTTGGGTAGTATTGTAATCAGCTTGTATAGTTATTTCTTGTCCATCATACAGAAACTTGATACATTGATGATACATTGATGGTACTGCTTGCATATCATGAATCCACGGACGACCCAAAAGTATGTTATAAGAAAGATCTCGATCTAGAACCTGACAAAATGTATTCTTCACAACAGGTCCCACTCTGATAGGCAACAATATCAATCCTTTAGAAGCTCTTTCATCATCATCATATGCCTTGATAGTTATTTTCCTTCGTGGATCAATTTCATTTTCTGATATTCCTAAGGCATTTATTAACTTCAAGGTACAAATATTCAAACCGGCTCCTCCATCTATTAAGACACGTCTAATTCGATGTTTATGGATCATTACTTCAAGATAAAGTGAGGAATTATGTGGATGTGTCATAGAGGCATCATCTTTATCAGAAAATGAAAGACAAGTGGGGGAAGACATGTCCCACCATGGCTTGAAATCT